>WAAE01036835.1:0-12249 GCA_013400495.1 Nicator chloris | reverse complement strand
ACAGGATTCTATTTTAAAATACAAAGTGAAAAATACTGTCACCTTTCCATGTCATTTTTGTTACCTGTCTTGGAGGATTATGCAACTTGAGTGTCTCTGTTCCATTCCTCAAACTGTTGCAATGGTAAATGGGTTAAAATTTGCTTTAAGCTTTCACATTTGCTTAAAATTTGTTTACTTCATCAGTTTTCTTGCACTGCCAAGCATCTGTATGTCCTGGTTACTTCAACAGGCCTCGTAAGTGCTCAATGTTTTGTGAGGTTCAGACTGGTACTCTAGGAGGAGTAGATCCATGTAGGTTCATTTTGCTCTTTGGTGCATCTTGTAAAGATTAATACAAGCCCAACCCAGCTGCTAGGGATAGGGAAATGTAATTTTGAAGAGGTTTTGGCTGCTACAAAACATAAATGATGCATAGAACTGATATGTTTGTGAGGGAAAATGACATCTCCTGTCTCAAATGGTAGAGCACATCTTAGCAGCTGCTCTTCATGGGTAATTAGCAGCCAGATGTGGTAGAAACCTGGGCATTTAACAGGAGTTAGCAACAGATATTAAAACTTATTCGTCAAAATAAAAAATGCTGCCAGTACGTTATCAGAACTTGCAAATTGGTGATCATAAACTAGATTTGATTCAGCCATGCTGCCTTTCATTAATCACATTTAATTGTTTATATAAATGTCAGCAGTTGTAGTCTCTTGGCATTTTATTGAACTATCATAATGAAGTGTTTATTTTGAAGTAGCATGTTTTTCTGCATATAATGAGAATTTTTGGCTCTTTTCTGCTCCTCAAACACCTTTTTATGTGGTTTTAATGCTTTTGCCATTTAATTAATTTTATTTTTTAGGGACATATGCTTGGAAGGATCTGCCTGTTAATATCTTTGGATCAAAAGACTAAAGAATTACTTCCTTAGAAATGATTGCAACTTTCAAACTGAATATACAGGCTAGATTATAACTGTAGGCATGTAACAATTATTTTCTTACAATTTATAAGTTACCCAAAGTTTAGTTGCAAACAGGATCCAAAGTGAAAATAGCTGATGATCAGTAAGTAGAAGAGTTTGTTTTCCACAGACATTTCTACCTAAAGAAGAGAGACAAAGCAGACAAAGAAAACCCAACACTAAGTCTGCTTATTTAAAGTGGCTCTGATTTTACTGTTGATGAAATTTTCAAGATGCAAGCTCAGTTTTTGACGATGTGATCAGTCTGATATGCAGGCACCTGATGGAATTGCTGATTTGTTGTTTACTGTAACTTGAAATCTGCACAAGTGACTACATGCTGTATATTTTTTTTATTTACCCTTTGGTTTGTTGTCATTTTCATCAAAAGTGCAAATTTTCTTTGTTGTTCAAACTTGTCAAAGAAAGAAAATAGCAAAAGCATAAAATTCAACTCTTTATGTGCAAAGTGAGGTAGTTTGCAGGTATATCAGTTATTTTTCATTCAGTATGGGGTGGAGGGTGTCTTTCAGATGTGCCTTTTTCCAATTTGTCTTGCAGAAGTGGAAATTTTTTGGCATGGGCCTAATGATTCATATAGTGAGGATTTAAATTGTTTCTTCTCTTTGTCAGTTGTAAGCCTGACATAATTTCATTCTTCTATTTGCCTAAAAACACTAGTAAGGGATTTTACTAAGTGAAGCTGGTTTTAAAATAAATTTTACATAACTTTCCCTAGAATTATTCATTCTTTCATTTTTTTTAAGTGACTTTTTTTTCTGATGTTAAAGAAGAACTAGAAACCAAGGGCAAGTCTCTTCCTCATTCTTTCTGAAATTACATCTCCAAAAGGCATGCTGTAACCATAAATAAGACGTAGGTTTTGTGGGAAGATATAGAGTCCTTTACATTTAATTAATTAAGCAGGGCTTAAAATATGAAGTTATATTACTCCACACTTTTTTATATAGACAGTAATAAAATGAGCCCTGCAATATGGGAAGAGGAGACAATACTTAGGCTTAATATAAGTCAGTGATTTGTAGGTCAAATACAACAATTAGGTTACTAAGTTTTTTTGAAAATTAATAACAGCTTAAAAAAAATACTGAGTCAATGCTATGCAGCAAATACTTTCTTTGAATAATTTCTTTTATTAAACTCAAGATCTGACTCCACTGGCTAAGATTTTGTTGTAAAAAAACTTAATTACTGTAATGGTAGGTACAGATTTTGATTTGTCTCATTGCAGCTTCCTTGCAGAATTCAGGATGTTGGGAAAAGTGAATTTGTGTCTGTCACTAGTATAATAGCAATCCTTTGAAACATAATTTGACTTTTTTTTTTTTTTTTTGGCAAGCATGTGATTTAGTCCTTTTGTAGGGAAATCAAGCATGTTCTTCCAAGTTTTTTTTTTTCTCCTGGCACAACCCAGTCCTGACAGCTCCACCTCTGAATGCAGCCTCATCCCTCCAAAGTAGATGTTACCTGGCAGGAGCTGGTCCAGCCTTCCCCACCTGCAGTTTTGACAGCATGAGGGAGTGTTGGTTTGCCCAGAGATCAGATGTGTTAATTAACTGGCTGGGCTGGCCAGGGGGGATGTTTGGTGAGGAGAGACCCTGCTGCATTTCCATGTGGTGGAAATGGGCACCTGAAGACAGACATCCATGAGTGCTCTCACTGAAGGGCACCCAAGAGCAAGTTCTCTCTGAGACTCCACCTCTCAAATTTGGTTGCAGTTTATAAGCACATTCAACACCTGCCATGATCTTGGATTCAGAGTATATGGCATATGATTGCATAAATCTTGATTTGAAGGATGCCAGGAGGGGAAAAAAGGAGTCAAGTTTATTCATTTTAGTTTAGGCAGCTATTACCAGGAAAAAGAAGTTGCTATTATATATAGCTTATATTCACCTATCCAAGTACATTTTTACTGCCATTTCCATGCCAGTTTGGTGCTTGCTTTAAACAGAATTGAAAACTACATTCAGATGTATCTGTTTCCATGGGACTTGAGAGAAGTTCTGGCTCCAAGTGAACCTTCATATACATCTATGGAAAGCAAGCTGCAAATCTAGGATGGAGGGTTCTTTAGGTAAATGCTGTGTGATGTTTTAGAAATATGGAATCCTTTCTTCTTATTTTGCATCTGAAGGTATCAGCATGCAGATAAAAGAAGGCAAGTTTAAGAATGTTTGCCTAGTACTTTGCAAAGAAATCGAGCAACGCAGGCAGAGTGGGATGGACTGGAAATTCAGGATAGAGTTATGCCTGCTATATAAAGTGGGCTCTGCACTTCTTAAAATGCTCTCTGTAAGAAACTGCTTAAGACCAAGCATGCCTGAGTGTGGCACATTGTGGTGGACACCATGTGTGGTGTGGTGATGTCATGGAGCTCACCACTGCTTCAGCCTGGTGGAGTCTACAGCAGGAGCTTGCAACCACAACACCATGAAAACACTGAAAGAGCCTGTGGCTTATAAAGGCATAGATGGTAAGAACTTCATGAACAGAGCAGAAAACCTGACTGCTTTCATGCAAAGAGGAAACCACAGGGGTACTTCGAGTTATCAAGCCTATCTGGGTGTCCCTTTCATCAGCACAGAAAAGCCTGGGTGTTGTGGAGGTAACACATTTCACAGTATTTTTCTTTTTAAATACTGCATACAAACTGTGAATAATGATGTATTTGACCAATATTTGTCTCTATTATGTTGCATTCCAAATCAAATGGGCAAGGACAGAGATTGCAGTATGCAGTTAACACTACTGAAAATGGAAAAGAGTTTTGTACCTCCAATAGTTGAAGGAAAGGATTGTCAAAGAGCAGAAAATGCAAGCTGAAATAAGCTGAAAACAGGGAATAAATTATCATTTTTCACCTGCCTCACTCAAAGCATACAGTGAATCTTGCATTTCCTGATTGAAATTCAAGCTGTTCTTTTTCAATAGTTTGAGACTTAATTTAATGGAAGCATTGGATAGTGTAGATTGGATAGTGCTTCTCTCAATCTCTTTTGCTGCATTCAACTTTTCTTTTGCAATTTATCTATTTACAGGTAAAACAAAGATGTGAGTTTACAGCTTGCTATCGATTCAACTCCTTTTGCAGTTGATTTAATTAGGTCCTTTGCTCCTTGAAAACCTGATCTGAAGCTTAGATACGGATACATTGCTTCAGGCATTCAGGCTAAGGTGATGGGAGGAAGGAAGCAATGAGCCCATTGTGAGGGGCTCGGTGTGGGGAGCTGGCAGCAATCAATCAGCACTGCTTTCCTTAATAGAAAACTCCCCAGTGCTGAAGTTTCTACTGGGAACAGAGATATGTAAATGAAAGCATGGAGAACTGCACAAATGCAGACTGCTAAAGAGGGAGAGTCAGCAAATTCTGTATGCAGTCCATACAAGTTTAGGATTGTGGTGTGATTTGGGGTGCTGTTTATTGTGGTGATGTTCTGCTTGCTTTCTTGTTGATGTGACTAAAATGAGAAATAAGAGCAGGCTGGAAGACCTGCCTTTTAGCAAGGCATGATCAATGAGCTTTATGTACAGGTTTTCCAAGTGGATGCCAAGACATTCCTAGGTGTGTGTGACCTATTGCCCATCTAGCAAGAGTGCAGTACTGTAAAGCAACATCTACTGATATTGCAGTAAAAATTATTTCTGACAGTAGATATTTTTAGAAACATGGGAAGTGATGAGACTTCAGTTACTCTGTCTACTGCTTTCTAGCATCTCAGACCCTTTGTTGGGACTGTCTCTCTTCTCTATTTAAAACACCCATTTTTCAACTCATTAGTATCCTTATTCTTTCAGGAACAAATATGAAACAGTCTTTATACTCAGGAGCTCTTTTTTCCCATGACCTAAGTAGCAACTACTCCACAGATACAGGACATAATCCTAGTTCTAGAATAGTAATTACTGTGTATTTAAACCCAGTCAAAATAGGAAGACAAAAATAAGATTTGCTAAAATTATTTTAAGAAATTTAGTAGTTTCTTAGGTCAATAGGTTGTGTACCTTCAACTTAACCATAAGTTGCTTCAGATTCCATCTATTCCTATTAATATCTAATTGAATAAACTTCAACATTTTAAATCTACCAAGCTCAGGTAACAATTGCAGTACCAAAACTTTAGGAAGGCGCAAGTAAAGCATTATGAAATTATGTAGATGTCCTTACTTCAGAATTTCCAGTTACTTATGTTATTTATGATATTTATTCCTTTTTTTTCCCACTGAATTATGAAAAGTTAACATATGAATATAGAAAGAGATAAGAAGAATTTTGACCCATACTAGTATCTACAAAATGCTGCTTTACTTACTCTGTAACTAGTTGTAGAATCTTATACCATCTCTCAAGGTATTTTGGTAACCTGAGTTTCGTTTGGCACCCTTACCACCAGGCAATCACCCAGTCTCAGTAATGATTAACCATTTCACTATCTGAGTATATGGACATGGTGAGAAGAAAAAAAAATTATTGATTCCTGATGGAATTTGCAAGTAATTTAATATTGTCAGTGCCAACCATACTTGAAAAACAGGCCTGCTTTTTCTAGAGATCTTTAAAAACTTTTTCCTAGAATGAATTGCTGCAGCTTCTCCCTACCTTGGGACTTGAGTTTTGCCCTGTGCCATGTGGAAAGTATTTAAGTACTTCTAAGAAGATAAATGTTGCATGTAGATCTTTATTTTTATAGCATTTTTTAAAACTCAACACCTATATTCCTTTTCCATTTAGAATGTCTAGAACAAGAATGTCTTTTAGAGGTTGATTCAGTATTTGACATGTCTTTTGGAAAACAAATAAGACTTCTAAGATGGGCCAGCCTATCAGTCACGTTGCATTGCTACTGTAGTTTGTGTTTCATGTCTGCCCAGGTCTCATAAATGGATTCAGCACATTCCTAAATACCCCTCCTGCTCTTGGGGTTCAGGTGGCATCCCTCCCTCTTTTGTTCTGGGCACCTGTGCCCTGGATCATCCTCACTCCATGGTGCCACATCACTCCCTGAGCCCTTTGTGATGTTGCACAAACATCCCTAGAGAAAATCCAGTGGCTGTTGAGCAGTTAGAGATGTGGTTTATGGAAATGTGCTAAAGATGCCAATGCCCAAGTATCTGTGCTTTTGGGACCACTCCAGAGATTACGCAGATCTCCATGTGGTGTAACTGCAACCAGGGAGTGGTTGCACAGGGCGGTGTGGATGTCAGCCACCCCAACCAAATGGCATAGGAAATAGGGATTAAAGCAGCTCAGCATCCATAGTCCACAGAAGAAAATGGAAGGGCTGCTGCCATAGCAAATTTCCTGTAATACCAATCCAGGTATGGCCAAAACTGAGGAGTGCCATGGCTTTCCTGTTAGAAGGTGCTCCTCAGAGCCAGTGCTCTGTAGTATGACTTTGAGATGTATTTTTCCACTTCGACAAGATTGGCACTTTACCAGCACAAACCTCCAGGCAACAGTGTTTTTCTTAGATGCAGATATTCTCTGTATGTCTCCAGGGGCTGAAGTCAGCTTGTTTCCTCCCTCATCCTCTTTTAAATATGCAAGCAACTAATTGGCCATTTTGCTCTAGTCATGAGTTTCTTGCATTTTCATAAATTTGTTAGCACAGTATGTCTTTGCAGGCAAGAGGATAAATGTATTTAATTATATTGGTTTTACTTGTCTAGAGATGTAGTCTGAACTATTCCTTTTCCCTGGCTTTAACCCCTTCTGTCTCTTCAGTAACATGTTTTCGATGTAGAGACATGCTTGCACGTCTCCATTTTAATTTTGAGAGCTAGAAGATGATTAAGTTTAACAAAAATGCACGTCCAAGGCTTATGCAGAAAAGTCCATAATTTTACTCCCACAGACTTGGAGGTAAAATTCAGGACCAGTGGAAATAAGCTGGTGGTGTTACTGGCACTACTTGTAGTGCTTTTTGTTGTGGTACAGGACAAAGTAACAAAGTTCTATCCAGGGCTGAGTATCCAGCAGCATCTGTGGGAACTACGTTCACCAAAACATGAAGGGAGGAATGTGAAGGAAGTCTCCAAGCTTCTGGACAGATGTAAGAATGTATGAAGTGTAGCATGAGGAACACCTTTGTGAGGGAGTTGTTAGCAGTGACACTCCCAGGAGGAAAAGTGTCTTATGCTCACAGTTACCCTTTCTGCCATGAGACAGAAGGAAAATACATTCTTGATCATATTCATTCTTGCTCTGTTGGTTACACATGTTTTTTCATGAGAAACAAGAACGTGCTTCTTAGTCTGGGGGTAATTTCTGTCTCATTTACTGTTTGAGTGTCTTGATTACAACTTTTAGCAGAAGTAGGACCTTGACAGTCACGGCTAAGATATACTCAGCAGAGCACCTGGCAAAGCAGTTCTGGTTGCACATCATTATGACCTTAATCCTCATGTCTCTCCTCAGCTCAAATGCCATTTCAGCTAGCAACAATTAACAGGAGAGGAGTATGTGCTGTTATACAAAAGATAATATCAGGTGATTAATACTTGTGCTGGCCGTTTTATTCCACCACTGAGATGTGCTGAACTAACACTTCTGGCAGAAATTTCTTAGTGCTTTGTCCCTGAATGTATCTGATGTAAATTGTTTTTGGCTTCAGTATTGGGCCTTTGTTTGCACAGGTTTCTTAATAATATATACAGAAAAGGGCAATTCATCTTTTTATCTTAACTATGGTTTTGGATTCAGTGGTTTGCTTTTCTTTAACTGCACGCAGTAGGTAATGCATGATTTAATAAAATTACTTGAGCATTCCCACCTGAGCACTGATCAAGACAGAATAATACAAATGATTGATGTTCTCTTACTTTATGGTAAGCCAAAAAACCCGATCATGGTATCATAAAAAAGGAATAGCATTTTATAGCAGCAGTCAAAGTTGAATGAAAACTAATGAATTAAAGGGGGAAGTTTTAGTACCTCTTTGAAGGAAAAATTCCAAGTGTTTTATGGGATGAATTTATATAGGCTTTAAGACAGAATTCTTTTTATAAAATAGATATGATAGTTTTTCCTGTCACGTTTAGGATTTATCAAAAACATTCTAATAGCAACATCCATAAAAATGCAGCAGAGTTTAATAAATAAGAAGCTCTGATGTTTTGATTAGAATAATTAAATGTTCCTTTATTTTACAGCTATAAAATGAATGTATAAATAGAAGAGCATATGTATTTTCTGCATTTCTTCTTAGTAATTTAGTTATGTATAAAGCTTATCCATGAAGGCTGCTAAATGCCTTCTCCCTGGGGTTTTGTTTTGTTGTGCAGTGCTCACTTGCATATGTGTACCTCAAAAATTAATCCAGAAGGTAGAGATCTGTTATTAAGAATATCTGACAGGTAAGAATTGTCATTTGGTCACGGTCTAAAGCCATCATACAGTTATTTAGTTTGGCACAAATGCCAGCGGAAGCAATTCCTTCCTTCCTCTTCCACAGTCATGGCTGCCTACTCTGATGATGCCCTTCATGCTCCCTGTAGCATTTGTGAAGCTAAACCATGGGCTGAGTGGAAGCCTTATCCAATAAAAAGGAAGTGGCTTGCTGGATGGGTGCATGCAGGAATTACAACATCACCAGAACTGAGCGAACAGCTTGGGGACGTTCTTTTTTTTGCAGGGATAGAGACTTTGACACACTGAAAACAAAACCTAGCAATGATGCTAGTTTGGAGCAGAGGGAAAAGGACAGGTCACCAAACAGACAAACTGCTGTTGGAATTTTGATGTCATGGGTGGTTTGTATTTATTTGGATTCTAAGGACAAAATTTTTAACAAAACCTATAAACCACACCGTTCCCAGGGAGTCAATTCTCTCACCCTTCCAGAAGGAAGTGGATGGATGTCGGCTGAGGGCCATGGCCCACTGATCACCAGTCCTGTCACCACTTGCCACTTCAGCACAACACAGGGCCTGGTGTCCTCCACAGCCCAGAAACATCCCTCTGTGACATTCAGCACGTGGAGTCAGATCAAGCTGTTGGAACATCAACAGGTTCTGGTTCTCTTTGTTCTTTGAGTCAGTTGTGAACCACTGTTGTTAATCTGCTGCTGCCTCAGGGCACACTGCAGGACCCTCATGCATTTTCTCTGGCTGACAACATAGAAATACTTCTCTCGACTTGAACACTTTTTTTATTCATTTGCTCTCCAAAATTCTGATTTCTAATAGTAAATTCATCAAGATTTTACTGTAATATGTAAGAGAGGGCAGTCCCAGGCAGGAACAATCAGGAAAGAATGAAATACTGTTCATTTATAATTATGTATGGTTGGCTTCAAAATTTTAGTGTCAAGTGTTTGATAATTTTCTATATAGTCTCTGTGCATGGATTTTTAGAAATTATGGGTTCAATATATGTATAGATAGATGATTTATTGTTCCCAGTGAAGACTCAGTCTCATGGTGCAGCACAAAGATGGCACGGATTAGAATGTCAAGTAAGCAAGGTGACAATATGCCATCAGATATGTTGTTTATGTACATCTACATTCTTTGTGAATACTTTCTTGCTTTGTTGCTACTGCAGCTTTAAGCATCTTAATGAGCTGGCATTAGTGAACTCCTACTTAGAGTTAGATGTGCCATTAAGGAGGAAGTACACAGAAGATGCTTTATGCCATAGGCATGACATGAAATGGAATTTTGGATGTTTATGGGATGAGGTGGCAAAGCTGTATTTAAAATAGATGGTAACAGAAAAAGTATAATTTAAAATGCCCAGAGAGAAGATGAGGCAAAAAAAGCCAAAATTAAGAAATTACACCAAAAAGATAGATGTGTGAAATGTAAGAAGGTTGCAGAAGGATTACAAGAGTGGATGAGAGTGTAAAATTGTCCAATTTCCAAGATACTTAGGGGCTTATGTGCTATTGTCAGAAGGAGAAGCTTTTGTAGATGACCATGTGCCTAATAATAATCTGCATTTTGAGCTGCATGAATGCTTACAAAAATAACCCATATTCATTTAGAATCCTAAATGGATAAAAGGATCTTTGGGTTTTACACTGTTTTATGCTTTTGGAATTTTTACCCATTGTGATGAAGCCTAAATGGAGATAAAACTAAAACCTGCATTTAGAATGGGCTGAAAGGGAATGGTTGATACGATGTAATGGAGCTTGAGAATAAATGAATCAAAATGAGGACCAAGAGCTTAAGTGAGCATTTAGCCGTGCAGGCACAAAAGAATAAAATTATCTTTAATGTGTAGGAGAAGCCGCAGAAAGATTTATTTATGATCTGGATTAGGAAAGCTAGGGAAAAGTGAAACAAAAATGACATTTTTACTACAGGCTTGAGGTGACAGGGGGATGCCAGTGATGCAGTGCTTTGGTGGGAAGATGCAGAAGCCAATTTTGGCTACGTTAAACTGATGGCATGCCAGCTAGGTGAGGTATCAGTGAGACAGCTGAGGTAGGAGATTAGGTACAGGAAAGGTCAGGAGTGGAGAGGTTAATCTGGGATTTGTCAATACAGCTGCTTGTGTATTCTGTTTAGTAAATACTTTTATTAAGCCTGGATCAGAATCACAACCCACTCCAAGAAACCCTCAAAAGCCATTGACAGAGACCAGATATTTTTGATAAAGGGTTCATTTCCTGCAGGTTTCATGACTCAAAGTTGGATCTGCTATCAGAAGTTGTTCTTGTATCTCCTGTTGCTTACAATGTGGGGTTTGAGTCATGTTTGAAGGGAGACAGTGATCCACAAAAACAAATTGCCAGAATGTTTGCCTAACAGATCAGATTGACCTTCATATGTGGAATTGAGTGGTTTAGGCTCACAGTTAGACTGACAGGTTGCACTAAACTAAAAATGTCATTCTGGTTTTCTACTGCCTTTCTTCTGATGTTGTGTTCTGAGTCTTGTGTATCACACTGAGCATCCAGTTCAGTTTATTCCATTTCCCTGCTCAGAGATGATGTATGGTTTCCTATATGATGTTTTCTATTTTATAGAAAACTAAAACAGATGCTTTGCCAAGTACATGGTAAATAAACTGCTAAAAGAATATGAAAATGTAGTTGGCTTAATTTATATGTAAATATGAGCAGTGCTATTTTAGATTAGTGCAGCAAATTGCTAAATAGGAGTCTCATAAATATTGCCTTTTGAAGATTGGAGTCTGAGGTTTTAAAAAGGAAAAGTTTTTTGCAGGGAAATTTGATTTTCTGAATGATGTTTGAGAAACAGGTTGTGTTTTGTTGGTGTTTGTTGTTTTGTTTTTTTTTTTTCCTTACCAAGGAATGTTGCTTTTCAAACAACTTTTCAGGAGCTTTGGATTTTCTTATTTTTTACTGTAATCAAACCTGCTGTCATTTCTATTCATACCCTATGTTTTTATTTATCTTAGCTTCCTTGCTTGCAGTAGTAGAACAACAACGATTGCTTTGAAGAATGTCAACAACTTGTCAGTCATGAATTATTTTGTTTGGTTATGTTTTATCAGTGAGAGTATCTTTTAAGGTGATTTTTCTGGAGGAGAGAAGCAGAGGGAGTTATTTTTTGTGGCATTAATGAGAGCAAAATTTTTCCCAGTGTCCTGATTAAGGTGTTTTCTTCCCAAACACACGTTAGTGTGTGTCCCACTGTGTATCTTTGTTGCCCCACTGGCAAGCATAACAATGTCCTTTAGCGTGCTTCTTCTCCCTGGCTTCAGTTTAACTTTCTTATTGCATCAAAGGCAATCTTCACAAGAACTTTAAATGCTAGGAGAGGTAGTGTTCATTTTAGGAAAATGAGATTTTGATTTGTCATCTGCTGGCACTTCAGGTCATGGCTCTTGAGCTGTTTGAGTACTCAGAATAAGCTGAGTTTTTGGGGAACTGGGAGACATTTGAGGAACTGGGAAATAGCTTTTCATGGCAACATTGCCTCAGCTGGGAGGGAAAAATTGAGTCATTGGAGTTGTAATTGAGGGAGAGGAACTGTTTATAAACACAAGATATAAACTGTTGTGCAAAGACCGGGATAGTTGTAGATTTCATGCTTAGGATCAGATCATCCCATGGAAATGATGTCAGTAAAAGCTCAATCAGCAAAGTTTGACCAAGAGTTGTGATGCTGCCACCTGTGAAAATGATACAAGTAAAAGTATGGGCACAGGGTGACATAAAAGAAATGAGAAGAGTACCAGGGAATAATCAAAATATTTTTCCAGGAATGAGAATTCTTGAATTGTTTTCTGGTTAAAAGAAGATTTACTGGTATGAATTTATTAATGTGATTGTATATTGTTAGATGTTTCAATTTTA
>WAAE01036794.1:0-15240 GCA_013400495.1 Nicator chloris | reverse complement strand
GTGAAAGAGAGAGAGAGAGAGAGTTCTGAAGATCCTGTTAAACATCCCATGGAATCCTCTCCTTGGCACGAGCCAGCAAGTTCTCCTGTGGGAAAATAAAACCTGTGGGAAACACTTTCACTGCTCTGGAGGATAAAAAGGAATATTCCAAAGCATATTGCCTGTCCTGCCTTTTCAAACCTACTTCTACTACCTGGGCTGAGCACTCTATCTTCTCCTGCTTTGCCAGTGGCATAGACAGCCCTCTCATCAACAGCTTACACTCCTAAGTTAATTTAAGGCAATATGTAAAACACATGCTGCAGTCAGCATTCAGCACACAGTGATGATTCAGCTTGGGGTTGTGACAGTTGCTCGATAAAACTTATGCTCTTACTACAAGAAAAATAAAACCAAAGAATCCCAAAACATAATAGCTGAAAATCCTTTATACAAAATGAACCTTAAAATGAATTTGTTTACACAGTCAAGCAACTGAAAGATACTAGCAGTTGCAAGATTACCTGCTAATTGTTCCCCTTTTACAAAAGAATTATGATCTTGAGCTAACATTTTAAAAAGTATTTTTCCATTGAAGACTTGTTCCATAACAGTTCTCAGAAGAAGGAGACAAAAAAAAAACCCAACAACAAATGGAGGAAGAAAGAGAGAAAAGAATGAAGACAGTATAAATAAACTATGTGGAACTTCCTAATTTCTGTGTACTTAGGTTTTCCTGCCTAATGCCTTTGTAATGTTTTGCTTGCACAGAGGGCTCTTTAATGAAACATTTAATGACATTTCATATATAATAAATATGAGTAAATGTTATTCACAAAGTAACTTTCACTAACACAGTTCTTTCTACAAGTACAAACATCAACAAATACAAGCTTATCATAGCATTCTCTGTATAGCAGAGAATTAACTTTCTTCATCAATGTTCTAAATATTTATAATATTGGTGAATACCAATGGTATAATAGCATAGGTCTTCATTTAAAGGGAGACTAGTTTAAAAGATTTTAGTAGATCTTAATACAAAGTCGAAATATGCTTTTGCCATGATAAATTAGCTTTAATACAAAATTAACTCCAGATGGCACTGTTGGCTTACATGAAAAAGGGATACTCGAAAATGGGAAAATTTTTTGCAGTGATTTTTCACCTGGCTCACTGCAGTGTTCTTAAAAATCACATGATAAAACAATATGGTTTTGGTTATACACCAACATTATTATTATATGGATTTTGTGTCTGACAACTTGTGTTGGCAATTTTAAATGGTAAAGGTCAGTTTTCAAACTGATTTAAGACCAGTTCACAGTCAGAGAAAGGAATAAATGTTTGGACTTTCCTCCAAAACATTTAACTACAGTGAGCATTTCAGATAAATATTGCTGTTACTAGGGGTACATAAAATAAACACTGCATATTAAATGAGTATTGATGTTTAAACTTTTTGATATAAGTTGTGTTTAAACTCTGTTGGTGGCCTAGGCAATCTGTTGGTATCCTTGTATAAACAGAAACACTCAGTTAATAAGAACTGTGAAATGGATTCGGGTTACTTTGAAAGGCAGCATTTATTAGAGGGCAAAAAATTTACATTTTAAAATAATCCCAAGAAAAAAGTGCCTGTTATCACTGACTGTGGCTTAAGTATGTTTGACTGCAAATGAGCATCAATTAGCATGGAGAAGGGGAGCTATGAACTGGAATACTGCTGCCTTGAATTCACTGTGAGAACACTCATGACATTCACAAGGTTTAGTGATATGAGCTGAGAACTAGTGAAGAAACTTAAGAGATTAAGTGACCTCCTTTGACCTGCAGTTTTACAGTCCAAGGTGAAGCTGAATGAAAGGATATTGTCAAGTGCAAGCTGTCACTATGTAGCCAACTCAGAAGGATAAGAGGATGTAATAGAATGCCTACTGTAAGAAGCAGTCTAACAGGGAAAATTAAGAGAATGAATGGAATCATCTAGGAAGAAAAGATGATACTGTGAAGAACACAAGAAAATACAGGCAGGTCAAATCACTAAAAGAGCTGTGTACAAGCCTGTAAGCCTACATGACATAACTCCTCAAATACTACTAAAACTGACTAGAGACTACAGTAAGTCAAGAAGATACATCTTTTTAAAGTTGCATAATAATAACTGAAGAAATGCTGAAAAATATCTCAAATATTGCATACATCCCAAATTAAATAATACCCATCAGCAATTACTGCTGCTGAATCTAAGTTCAGTCCAGAGTACTAGAAATTACAAAAAAAAAAAAAAAAGACCAGACATTTAAAAAGAAATATGTAAATAGAATAAAAAGTGAGACATACCACTAGTAAATAAAAACCAAACCACCCTAAATAAATTTTTTTAGTATTAGCAAATGTATGGATGTGAGGAAGCAAATAATTTCTTATAGCTTCTTTTAAAAATTGAGTTACAGAAATTTAATATTAATGATACAGAATATTTACTGAATGATGGAAAGTAATATTTTAGGTTCTGCAGGAACCTAGGGATGAGAACACAGGAGAATCAGCTGTGTGTGTGCATGATGTTCTGCAGCTGGAGTAAGGCTGCAGCCTCAGAGCCTGCAGGGGATGCAGAGGCAAGCTACTGCGCACACTAGGTGTCCAAGTGCAGCTGCTGGAAGGATCCACCTTTTTAGAAATATATAGTCAATCTAGGGGGCTTCCACTGTTTCCAGCTTGAGAGGGAAAAGCAGGATGAGGCAGCTGGTGCTGTCTGTGTTTGTGTTTGTGCTCTGAGTGTCTGTCTGAGACCTGTGTAGCTGGCAATGTGTGTGTGTGTATGTATATATACATACAGACACATATACTCGTGTGCATGTGTGTCTATGTGCATGTGCTTGGTGGGATTACAACTTCAGCCTCACAAACAGTTGGACCTGGGAATGTGCAGTGGCAGCCTTGCCTCTCTCTGGCTCTTGGGTCCAGAGTGATACACTTTAACATAATTAAGAGCTAAATAATTTTATGTCAACCTTGCTGATAAAAGAAGCAGCAAATACAAGACATTTATCTAATTTACAGAATACTGACTAGAATTCCAAGTGTTTTTAATATGTCTCAGGATTGGTTTTTACTGTCCTTAAGACGAAATGCTACAATAATCTGTAAAAAACCCAAAACTTTCTGTAATTTCTCTGTCCCCTTCGTGACTTAGACATAGACTGTACTTGGGAGCTTTCCTAGTCTTTTCTCTTATTAAATTTTTCTCCTAGCAGTACAGAAGCAATAGATTTCCCAAACCAGGCCTTTTCCCTGGCTCTTGTTCGGTGCATTTTCTTAAATTATCAGCAGGTATGTTTCTGTTCCAGATCTCTACCTAAAACTGAGCCCTAAGAAGGTGAGTCTTGCAGTGTATTCTCTGATTTCCTTCTATTTTGTGAACTGAAGATGTAGATTCATGTAATCAAACTTCATTTCTAAGAGCTACAGAACAAAAAGTTTTGTTGCCTAGTTGTTTCACTCAAACAGTAAAAAAATGTTGCTTGGAGCATTTTTATTTTTTTAAAGTATGTACTTAGATCAACCTACCTTTGATATCATCTTTCTGCATTTCCTTCAGTTCCTGAACAAACAAAGACTCACTCTCAGTAAGTGGCCAACTATCATGCAACACCAATGCCTCTATTGAATACTGGTGAGACTGTGAAAGAAAATGCAACATGCTGAAGCCATAACAATTACAGCAAGCATTCTAGTCCTGCAGGTTAGTAAAGTGCCAGCTATTGAATTCAGGAAATAAAACGCATAATTAACTTACAAGCTTGCACATAACAACATTCACAAGAAGCTTAAAAAATTAATGTTAATTCCACAGATCTTATTGTAATGCCTGTGAAATTAAACAATTACTCATGTGTTTATCAAGTAAAACTAAACTGGGCTCCACAATAAGGAGCTACATTCCTGTAAGATTTCCATGTAACTTCCCTATGTATGCCATGTACTAAAACAAAGACTTTTGTCTTTGATTTTAAGACCTACTACAGGGCTCTGAGCCCTTGTATTAGCACTCAATAATGCCTTAATTTGAGTTGGAGGTGACAGGGTCCATGGGCTGTTTTAAACATTGTCTAAACTGAAATACTGGAAATACTACATTTAGAAATTGTTTTCCAAAATTCTAATGCTAGTTCTGAGTCAAAGGAACTATTCTGGAGTTTATTTCTCAATAATTTTTGTTTTCTTAGGTTATTTTGTTGCAATTGAACTAAACTATCAAGAAAAAAATCACAGGAGAAAAACATGTGGAGGTGTAAAACAAGAACTGTTTTAGAAAGTATACTTAATTTCTCTAAAATAGACAATACTAAATGACATCAAGAAAAACCCATGGTTTGACATCAGCCTCTGACAAACTTGGCTGAGTAGCAGATGCAATGTGTCTGTCACTAAAGCTTGCAGCTGACTGAAAATAGGTGTTTCTCTATGCAAGCTATTACAGATGGCCTTCTATAATATGATATTTCAAAGAAAGTTCATACTGAAGCATCAAAAGGTTAATTTCATTTCTGGCAGCTCAGATCTTTATGTGAAAGTTATGTTATACTTGTACTGGATTTGCCAAATGAAGAGCACTTAAAGATAGAGTAAATCACCTTGATATGAAACACCCTACTTATTTAGGCATTCATGTACATTATCCATTTTTCATCACCTCATTCAAAAGCTACCAACAACCTTAACTTTGGATTCCTTGCTCTTGCCCTAGGATAGAAGATCTCCACACATACCAAAAGAATTAGCAATAACCCTTCACTGTTTGCTTTTTTTTTCTTCCCAAATCCCAGTTATTAACAAACTCTTACTTGTTGTGGGCTTCCAACATTATTTTCAAAGTTTTCTGAGATGAGAGATTCATTTATTGTTATCACTGGGATTTCCTGTACAAGGTCTGCCTTGGAAGAGGTTTTACTGTCCTTTGATGAAGTACGACTTCTTTTTCTTAATCGTCCAGTTTCCAATCCCTTCTTTGTACTACTTTGAATACTCTGTAGGGTTTTTACTGCAAGATGACAAAAAAAGGTCCAGAAATTCTATGAATTACTGGTATGAGGTAAACAGATGCCCCCAGAAAAGTATCAGAAAGAATTAACATACTCCATTTTCTCACACTGGATTATACTCACAAGCTTCCAATTAAAATTATGCTTATTCCAAATACCACCCTGATTTCATTTTGCATGCAAATCACAAATATGTTCAAAGTAAATGATGAGACATTTGAGACTGTGTATATATGACTGTTCTTCCTGTTTATAAAGCATATAAGTTTTCCCCTCAAGGCCCATACTTATTTCCTGCACTAACCACCACAGCACCATGCTATACATTACAAAATATAGATTGTCTTGTGCTCCCTGTGATTGGGATCCCTTTGTGGCTAACCTAATTGTGTAAAACTAGATGAAGGGAAGAGGTGCATTGGCCACAGTTCTGGCAATGCATACCCTTACAGAAGTCTCTTATCTACTCTTTGTGTCAACCTGAAACAAAGATCATAGCTAACTTGAGCTAAAAAAAAAAAAAGTCTTGAAAGGAGGTATAAAACTATTTGTGATCTATCCTTTATCAATGTATATAATTGTCACCTAAGGAAGATGTTAATGTGGAAAAACTGTGGAAACCAGAATGTTCTAAAGAAGGCCTAGCACAGAAATATTAACTCAGAAAACAAATTTGTTTTCATTTCTAATACCATTGAAATATGTGATATTCTTTTGCCTGCATATCTACAGAGAAAGTAAAGAGAATTCTAGAAGTGAACATCTCATAGAAAATTGAATAAGGACAGAGAATAACACTGGGGGGAAGAATAACAGGACAGAGAATAACACCTCTGGGGAAGCAGCTTCACTTGTGTTACACTAACAACAGCTGGACCATCAGCTGGGAAAGAGATATCATTTTGACTTCACTGAGGACAAGAGGCTTTACTCCTCCCAGGGTTTATTGCATAAACAAAGGATGATACTGCATCACTGCAATGCTTCAAATGAAAAATGCACACTTTCTTATGTGTTAATGAAACATCCAGGGAAATTCACAGGACGTGGCAGGACTGTTAGACCAGATTCAACAAAATTTACTGGTGGGGTGTCAAAGTATAAATGCCCAATCAGAAGTTAAGAGTGCCCCTAGAAACTCAAATGGAGCCAGGAAATATTATTTCTTATGAAAGCCAAATGTCATGGATTACTTCCTATTGCATCTTTCCTCTGCATAAGACAGTGCTTCCTTGTTCCTAAGAAAAGCAGTAGAAATCAGGAAATCAAAACAGAACCTTGCAGAGATGGTCTTTTAAGGAGGTCGAAAACTCCTAATCACAAGTTCTGAGTTGCTCCTCTGTATTGCATTCAGAATCTTTAGCACCAGAGCC
Organism: Nicator chloris; assembly: GCA_013400495.1. Classification (NCBI taxonomy): domain Eukaryota; kingdom Metazoa; phylum Chordata; class Aves; order Passeriformes; family Pycnonotidae; genus Nicator; species Nicator chloris. The sequence continues at coordinate 8,840 of WAAE01036794.1, read as the reverse complement.
ACCCCTCTGGCTGTCCCTGTGGCAAGGAGGCCTGTGAGGGAAATGTGAAGGAAGACAATACTTGGTTTCTTCTGAACCATTTTTTAGGGTGCTGCAACTCCATGGCTGTTATTTTGTAAAAGGCATGCCTAAGCAAGCCTGTAACTGTGGAATAGTTTCTTACTCAGCTGCTGCTGAGCTTTCTAGGTATCAATTAACTTCCCATGCTGTGAAGGTGAGAGTAGATGTAATTCACGGTGGTTAGATGATTTGCCTTTCACCAGAAGGAATCAAAATCATGAGGCTTTCACTCAGTAGAAGTGCATTTGGATGACTAACAAACAATATTCAAATACCTGAATCTTGAATGTTCTGCATCAGCAAGAAAACCTGCTGCAAAGAAACAATTTGTATTCCAGATGGAAGAATAACTACATAAAGACATTTCCTATTTGCATAAATTGCCTTTAGGTTACCATTTGCAATATTTGCATAAGGGTTTCTAGGCAGGAATGATCTTCAGTGCCTGAGTACTGCTAGCAATGGCCAGCGGATGTGATTTACAAAAGAGTTATTTACTAAAGCAGTGAGGTCACCTAGATGAACTCCCTTGGAGTCAACAGAGAGGTGAGCTCCACTCCAGGATGTCCTGTGGTGCTTTAGGCAATGTGCACTGCCCTCTGTGGGAGCTTACCTCTCCTGAGCAAGATAGGTGGAGTTCAAGGGGGGTTGGATTCCTTAGGCTACAACTGGTTTTCATGAATGCCTCACTATTCTCCTCTCTCTCCTAAACGTGAAGAGCTTGAGTATTGAACAATTCGATAAAGATTTTCCCAGAGGAAGGTCCTGCCGTGGTGGAATCCCCCATAAGAGTCTATCTGCTTCCTTTGCAGGAAAGATCACTTGGAAAATCTTCCCAAAACACATACACAGCCAATAATTCTCGCAATGGTCACCAGGTGATGCTGTAACACCGAATTGTTTTTCTTACTACATACAGAAATATGGGTATGTCACTCTTGGTTTTCCTAAATTCTGGCTAGAAGAAACTTCTGCTTACCTCGCTTCCAGATTCAAACAAATATCTGAAAGATATTTTTACACTTTTAAACAGGATTGTATCAGACTGTTACTGTGGAAAATAAAAGGATTGTGAGCATTCACTTGCCCATCTGTGCTTATGCAACTGCTGTACTTGTATCAACAAAACAAACTGTGGTTGCAATGTGTGTGTCAATATGTAAGTCCTTTATTGTCAAGCAAATGTTCAAGATCCAAGTCATCTGCTGCATCTCAGAAAAGGTAAATATATTCAAAATGAGTTGGTTTCATGTAGTTTTTGAGCTGTAAAATACATTAATAGAACAGCTGTGACTGGAGATGAATTAACAGGCTGTGGGTGGGCAAGGGAGATAATGTTTTATTGGTGATGCTTGCACAATAATGTCACTTAAGAGAACTTCTGGCAACACAGTGAACAATTCTATGAGAGGCAGAATGTGTGGTAGTGAGTAAGTGTCAAATTTAGGGATTGTATATGGCTTTAACAAGATTGGTGCCAATGGTATAGCAGTGATTTCTGATTATTATTATTCCTATTCTGAGAAAACACACTTCTTCAGAGAACAAAGAAATACTGACAGAAGGAATCTTGTTGTATTGACTGTCAGTTGTACAAATCTTCACTTCAACTTGGCATCAGTATTTCTGAGTGTTTCTATATTGTTGTTGTACAGGCCATAAGAACATTTTTGACAATAGCAAAGAAACATGCTTTTACAATGTCATAAATTGAACCACTACAGAATATAGAGACATTCAGCAATTTGGGTAATACAACACTGTCATATTGGTTATACTGAGTACATTTCACAATATTTTCATTTAATTTGGATGCTATGAAAGATTCAACACAAAGTATCTTCTTTGTGATATACAGGATGTATATTAATAAGAAAAGAACTTCACTGTTAAGACCAATTGGTCTAATATTGTAAAAATAAAAGTAATAGTAAAAAAAAACAACAGTGACAGCTTTGCAGTCATTCATTCCAAACGGCAACTCTCTATATACTCACACTTAAAGAGCATCGGAGTATTTATTTCAACTTCAAATATATCCTAAAATCATAACATGATTTTATGGCCACCACTGCTAAATAGGCCCTGATACAAAAACCTTTCTGTTTTCAATTGGGTTAATGTAACAGATATTTCACTGAATAATTCACAATGGATTAAAACAATTTTAAATCAGCAGAAATTATTTGTATCATAGCACATTAGAGCTAGAATGTGTGTGTCTGATTTCTGAGGATATTTTTCAAAGTTCTCACATACGTGTTCTGGTAGACTTGCAAACGCAAAACACCACTCCTACTTATTTTGCTCCATCCTTTCCCTTTCAGCATCTGGTGGAACCCATTTCTCTTCTCTGTTACTTGATTGTGCCTTTAACTTGTTTCAGTCTTTAGACTATCACCTTTGCAAGGAGACAGCCCCCCCCGGAAACAAAGTTTCTCCTTCACTTTACTGAGGGTAATTCAACAACCTATTGCCACTATTGTGACACTGATCTTAAGGTGAGCTATTTAATACTTTCCTGTTTCTATTTCCACCAGTCTACTATTAGGTTTACTAGTCCACTTCCACATTCCAAAACCAGTAACCAAAAACAGCTGCTGATTATCTTGGTAACTCAGAAAGAATCATGACAGCTTCTCTACGACTTCCTTTAAAACCTTAATGTTTTCATCTGATGAATTACGTTTTAAGAGCATGGTCTTCATAGGATTAAATTCTACATTTCTGGTAATAACAAGGTGCAGTTGAGACAGAAATAAAGTTGTTTCATAAATATGATAAAATTAATTATTTTTCCCATTAAGCATTGGAATTTGATATTACACATTATGCTAAAGGATGATGTTTGAAAATGTCACAGTTCAAAATAGTGGAGGTGAGCAGATGAAATATAATGCTATTTTGGGCTTTAGAAAAGCAATAATCCAGTATCTGAACAATTTGTCTTTGCCTCAGATTCTCAATCTGCTCAAATAGGCAAATTTACATTTACAGAAATGTTATTGTTTAGAAGTCTTCATAGAAGGACTGAAGGCTTTAATATCTTACATATCTTATGTATAGTAATGTCCATGGAGAGTACAGTAGCAGACTTGTTGGCTTATAAACATTTGCTTTATTTAAGCAAACTTGTAATTCTTATGAAAAATTAATTTTAAAATTGAAACACAACTCTAATGAATGATTCAAAATGGCACACATAAAATGGAAATCATTTGATCTGGAAGTGAGTGGTATAGAAAACAGGGAAACAAATGTAGATTATCAAAGATGGCATGGTAGCCTCTAAAATCTACTAGGTATAAGAAGTATAATGGAGGAAGGTAGATGGTACTTAATATTTGGTTTAAAATTAACTGAGCACTACAGGGTCCATTGTCAAAAATATGTCTAAGAATTATGTACCTCATTCAATTGTACTTATTGGTTTTGAACAGTAAAATTACAGATTAAAGAAAAGAGCAGGGAAAAATTGTATTTTCTGTGATTATCTACAGTTACTGTAAGAATGTATATCCTGCAGTGAATAAAATTATCAAATATGGCATACAATACTTACACTGGGAGCTCAGAAATGATTGATTACTCCAGAAATTAAAAACTGGGATGACTGCATTGCCCTTTCCAATGACACTCGTAATTTCCTTCTCATTATCTAGGACTTGTAGTTTAATGAACACATCTGATTTAGAGGTTTGTACCTGCAATGTAGCAGTATGTGGTGCTGTGACTTTTACAAAATACCTAGAGGAAGAAAAAATTATAGCAATATAACCAACTATACTTGCTCATTCTTTTTTAGGACAGTACCTAAATGTTGCGCTGAACTGGAAGCAAACACTTAAAATTGAGTTACAAATCAACGGTTTTCCTTAAATCTGATGGGCTAAGATTTTCTGTAGTGAAGTTTAGTGCAATGAATCAAGATACAAAGCAAGTGCTGCTGCTGAAAAATGGGGTGGTGTAGCTACTTCTTTTTTCTTTTTCATTGCCTTATTGAATGCCCAATTAGACATTTGACTGCCTACTGTACTTTTATTTGTTGACCAACATTAGCCAGATTAGGGAACGGTATCATTACAAAAGTTTCTAAGGAAAAAAAAAATATTTGCTTTCAAAAGGGTAGGGATATCTCCTTTGATAGCAGTAGCTGCTTTAGTCAGCTTAAAAGACTGTGGCATTAAAAACCTGTTGAATTAGAATCTGAGGACAAAATCCAAATAATTGTTGTGTTGTTCAAATAGTTGTTATGTTGTAGCCCGTTGCTTTATGTATTATATGCTTTTTGTCCATAAATTCAAATTGTTATGACTAATCTCAACAAACAAACAGAGAAACAACACCACATAAAAAAATCCATCACCCTGACTTCAGCACATTTGGAGCTAAAAATATATATATTTTTTTAAGTTTGGTAACATCTGAAGGGGGAAAGGAAATGAAAAATCGTCAAGAAAGAGAGTGCTTCCAAAATTTTAATCCATTTCCTTTGTTTCCATTACATGCTTGCTTTGTTTATATTGAAACGGATTCCTTCTCTTAAAGAGACCTCTATCACAAGAATAATCCATTGGTTTGAAATATTGAAGAAACTTTCAGGAATCAGGATAAAATGTTTTAGAATTACCCTTCAAAAGAGACACATTTAATCAGCTCTAAGCACAGGGCCTCTGGTAGTGCAGTGTGTAGCTCTTTGTGTAAAAACTTCAATATAGCAATTAAGTAATAGTCAGTTCTGAACTCAGAAAGGATTTTAATGAATTTTAATCAATTAAAAAAGGATTAATAAAAATTAAATCACATGTTTGTTAAATACATTCTCCTAAAAGAATCAGCATGCAATAATAAAACATATATAAATTTTTCTGCCAATACTGCAAGATGGAAATTGGTCTGATGTACTGGGGAAAAAGAGTGTTTTATTCCTGTATTAATTAAAGCTTTATGTCTCCTCCCCACCTGCAAAATCTTGATTTTAATACATGTTTATTCCCCAAAAGTACTACGGATATCAATAATTGGCATATGGATAAGACTGAGCTTACAGAAATGCAAAATACTAAATTGTGATTTTAAATTTATAGTCTCTGTACTTCACACCTGTTCTTCATTAAGTAGTGGCAATATTTCACAAATAACACTTTCACTAATCAAATGTTAATTTGATAGCCCATAAAATTCAGCTATTTGCATCAATATTCTCCACTCCTAAGAAAGAGGAAAGAGTACACTTTTCTGGTAGGGATGACCGCTACAAAACCCAGAATTTATTCATTCTTCTCTCAATAATTACCTAAACAGTAGGAACTTCTTGTTGGGTATGTAATACTCCTTAAACAGTTGAGTAGAATAGCTATTATTTACAGCCTCGCGAGAGAGAAAGGGAAGGGCACTGCGGGAGCTGATGAAGCGCAGCACCCATTTTCCACCTGCCACAGGCCGGTCACCGGTGTGCGCTTCAGCCACAAAAGTGTATCCTTTCTGCAAGGGGAAAACAAGTCATTTTTACAGGGCAGTAACTACTCAAAAGGCACTCTGGGACTATTTATGTCCATTATACTTATTAATGTAATAAGATGTCCTTCATCAGCAAGAATCTTATAACTCCAGTCTATTCTAACTCAGGGAACATCTTTTATTTTAGCAATTTTTATCTGGCAAAAAGTTATACAGCAGGTTCAATCCAATTTCATGTAACTGAAAAGCTGGTAGGTGTTTTTAGGGGCAGATACAACCAAAGCCCTGGAGTCACTTTCTAACCAAATTATTTGATGATTTAAAATGCTCCTTCATGCTTAGGCAGTGTGAAAGTAGGCGTGGATGAGTTTGCTGCACAGAAATTTAAAGATGAGATTACTTTGGTCTTCAAATCTGAGATTAAATTAACATTTAGTCTAATTTAATAATACCACTGAAGATACACCATGAAATTACAAGATATTAATCTTATTTTTATGAAGATATTGATTTAAGAAAAAATATTTCTAGGAGAAAATTCAAGTAAAAAAAATGCAACACACAATTAATAAGGCTGATGCAGATTTAGGTGCTCTTTATGAATCCTGAGAATAGGAATATGAGGAGCCAGGATACAACATAAAAAGCTTCAAACTTTGATTAATTTGTATTTGTGAAAATGAAGGCAATATGAATGTGATTACTTGAAAGGCAGGGGCAGGAAAAAGGGATAGTAGGAGTGAAATGACCACCTGTAATGTTGCAGGGGAGCTCAGAATTAAGTCCCTTCTTCATGCAGTCTATCTCTATATTTCAAATATTAAAATTTCATGTTCCACCCAAGAAATAGTTCAAATGAAAACTCTTTGAAAGGCTTTATTTCTCTCAGTCCTCTTCTAAATTCCATTTAAAGAAGTCAGCATTTACCAGAAAAAACAGCTTGGTTGAAAAATCCTTACAATAGATGGGGTTGTGATTTCAGGACTACCCAATAATTCAGGGCTGTGGCTCCAGGAATACCGAATATTTCGAATGAAAGTAAAATAAATTATTCATTATTCCAGTTTGTGCAACTGTAGCAGTAAGGCACTTTACAACCTTTAATCACCACAAGGTAATTGCAACCACTCAGAGTAACCATTCAGGAGAACTCACTTATTTAGACATTTAGTTAAGCACTGAGACACCAGCCCCTCTGTTCTTATCAAGTACACCTGGAAATGGAGAAGGATTTAGCCAGATATTCAACTGCTTCCTGACAGCACGGGCTGCAAGAGAAGAACTATTTCTCTTGTATATCTATCTATAAAGATAATATTATACAATCTTAACATTCACTAAAAATATTCATAAAATTTAGACTTAGGACCAAAAGTTTGTTTGAGAGAGCACTTTCTGAACACTACGAGCAATTAGAAAGCAAAATAACTGAATTTTGTGTCTGGTAGGAAAATCAAGTCACTGCTGAGAAATAAGAAAAAAGATCTCAACAACCCCATTGAATTTATATCTCTTTCTTAAAAAACCTTCAAGAGATTTCACTACTTACTTAGATATTTTGTTACAATTCACTGTCTCTAGAATCAGAAAGGACTGTTTTCTAATATACCATCCAAATTAACTTGATGGCAAAGTAAGATGAATCCCTTACGTCCTTCTATGACTAGTCAAGAGAAATAACTGAGCAGTGTCCTTGCTCAAATAAACTTCTATTTTCTAGACTAAATATGGTGATAGGGATGATTTCTTAAACTCTTATCTATGTAGGTCAGCTGAAGCTTGAGTGCTTATCTCTATCCTTTGCTACAATCTGTTCAAAAGACTTGTGAATAATAAAGAGAGTTGAATTAATAAAACCACCAAGAACTAAAACAAATTTAACTGTATCCAGCAGTAGAAAAAAAAACACCAAAAAAAGAGAAAATTTAATGCAACCCAAAGAAATCTAAATAATGCTAAGCAAGTAGCCAGTTTCCATCTAGGCTGAAATGTCTGCAAAAGAAGACAGACTTTGTTGTTAGTGTGCAGATTTTATCTTCATTGTCAATCATTCTGAAATGAACTTTAATATGTTCTAGGAGTGTCTCTGCAGCAGAGTAACAGTATCTGTCGACAGGATTCTTTTTTATCTCCGTTGTGAATTGCTGAGTCATAGTTTGAAAGCAGAACTGGTAGGTGCACTTTTTAAAAAATGACTTTTTATATAATAATACTGATATTTAAAAAATCAGGCATATTGTATAACATGTACAACATTGTTGACAAAATACTGTCACAAAAAATGTAACAGATTAAAATAACACCATTGTATTCTATGTTTACTAATTGCAAAATGTCTTGTCAATGCATCAATAGAGTTTTCAAAAGCTTGTGCAAATCCATTGAAACAATTTGAAAATAGGAAGAAACAAGCTAAATAGTAGAATATATGGTTATGTTCTTACTGAGGAACTCAGGAGCTCAGTGACTGAGATATGCAATAAGAACAAGTAGAAAAATATAGCATGCCTGATCAATTCTGTTTTAATACTCTAAAAATCACTCTTTACTGCTATTAACCACATTTAATATTAAAAAATATAGACTATTAGGTTAGTAAACAATAATAAAAATGTGGCTTTAAGAGGGGACTTCTTCAATAGGGAATAGCAGGCATCCAATGAAAAGGGGAATTTTCATTAGTAATTGATAGAATCACTGAGGTTACTGTGCTGTACCTGTGGGAAGAAAAGACCTACCCTTATCATTCCTTATTCAAAACTTTTATGGCCACAAGTTAAACATTGGTACAAAGTTTACTGTGCTCAGTGTTATGCATGACAAACAGGAAAAAAACCCCAAAACAACAGCAGCTAGAAAGAGTACCAAGGAGAGAATAATCAAAAGTTCAGTAATAAATGTTCAGCACGGAAGCAGATCAGTGATGGTCTCTGTTCAAATTTGCTACTAAATAAGGCTGTACTTTTAAGTAGAACACCATGACATAGCTAAAAATCTCCACCGAATTTAGGCATCTTTTATTATTTTTAAAATTATACTTTTCACAACAACTTCTTGCATTTACCTTATTTTTGGTATAAACATGTGGTGCCACTTGGAAAAAGGCATGTGGCATTTCCTCCTGTGTGTCATTATCAAGAACATGAAGTCTACAGGAAGGGATAGTGGTAAACACCTTTGTCAATATAAGCATGTCTTCTGGGACAATAAATATTTCTCTAAAAAAAAATATTAAATAATATAAAAATTATTTTCCCAAATAAAAGGATATGTGTAACACAAAGAAAAAAATATTGCCATGGTTTAACCCCAACCAGCAA
>WAAE01036764.1:0-11892 GCA_013400495.1 Nicator chloris | reverse complement strand
TTTTTTTTTTCATAACTGATAATAATAGCCTTGATTTTATATCCCACACAGTTCTCAGAATTGCATCTTTGTGTTTTCTAAGAAGCAAAATGATTACAGCTTTTTCTAATATGCAGGCTATGGTGAAACTTAACAGTAATTTATACTTTCTCTAGTGCCTAATTTGCAATTTTTAGCCTCTGCTATTTGCAATTCTCATTGGATTTCTGATTGAGCTTCTCATTCTAAACATCCACGGGTTGTCAGGTGTTCCAAAATGATCTTTTGGAACAATCTCAAGATTATTTCTTGAAAAAACCTGATAATATCTGATGTCTGCATTTGTTTGATATTTCTGGTTTCTTTCTTGAGATTCAAAACTACCTTAAAAGTGATTTTTTTTCTTGATTTGTTTCTCTGGTTGGTTGGACACAAGGTAAGAATCATCTGTAAAGCACCAGAGCAGAAAAGTGTTTGGGAAGAGAACATCAATTTTGTCAGGTAACACCTTCAGTCATGCACTGAGATTTAGGAACAAGAGTCAGCCTTATTGATCATGACTCCATTTTCTTTCATTTCTTTGATTTTTTCCCATGAATGCCAGACACATTTCCTTATTTTTCTCTTCCTTCTTCTTACATCCTTAAGTAGAATCTGTGAAGAGAATCAGGTGTTTCCTTTCATCTCTGAAGGCCTCTCAAAATCATGTGGAGGAAAGATTTTTTTTCCTGTGGATAAGTGAATATATTTACTGTGATTAAATATCATTCTCTAGTAGAAAACTGCTTGGTACAGAGTGTTCAGTAAGGGCAAAAGAAGTACAAGAATAAACAGTAAAGAAAATAACTGTGCTGGATTGCAATTGTAGGCTCTTTCTCACAGTTCTGGGCTGGATGTCTCAGAGGCTGATTCACTACATCCTAAAGCAAGTAATTGCTTTTCCCAAAAGTGATGCACTGTTAGGAGTACTACTGGCTGCTTCTCTGAAAAGGGCTCATAAATGCTATCAATCGTAAAAGAAATAAGAAAAGAAGGCCTGCCTTCCTTCTAGCAAAATTCTGAATCTGTCTCATGAATTTTCACTCACTCACTTGATATTAAGAGTTTTCTTGCCCCGTGTATTCTTCGATTCTCTTTTCCTCATTGCTCACACCATGGTGTGCAACTTCTTCCTTTCTTCTCCCTTACTCTGTCTCAATGGACAGTTAAATGTTAGTGTAGCTCTGGGACAAAAAGTCTTGTCTGGAAGCAAGAATTCTCATAATTTATGACAACTGTCAAAACTTCAGGCACAGTGGTTTCAAAAGTCTTTGCTGATAAAAGCTCCCACTTAAATAAAGTCTGACCTATGTGAGTGGTACAGTGAATTTTTGAGCTTTGCTTCCATGCCTGAAGGCTACTGCAAATCGGGGGCCTCTGAGAATTTAAAGACATGATGACTTGTGCCAAGAGACTAGGTTTCTTCCATTTTTGGATAAAATCCAGCTTTTTCTAAAATGTCAAACCTCGTAAAATGCCAGACAGAAAATATTTTGATGAAGTCAATTGACATGTTAAGAAACTGAGGACTTCTTTGAACAGATTTTTTTTTCCTTCTCAGTAAGAATGCACATTTTTGAAATGACTTGTGCCTGTCATAAGATGTTTGGTAGGGAATGTACTGAGGTATCTGGTCACAGACAGATGTGTTCTTCTCGTTTTGGTGGGATGGTGGGAAGAGGTTGGTGCTGGTGCCTTGTTGCTTTACTCTCTTTTTAATTCCTTGCTTGCCTGAACCAGAGCCCACTGTAGTGGAACAATTGGACACCAGTAGCCATGGGCATGTAGAACTGTTAAGTGCAGAAGAATTTTTTGTCATTCACTTGAAGAACCACTTCCTCATAATAAATAAAGCATATTGGGGGGAAAAAAAAAGAAAAAAAAAGAAAAAAATATTGTTTTCTGAAAGGTTTTTCTTCCAGGTGTTCTTCCAGTGGGGGAGTTTTGCCAGTTTATTGATGGACTGTGCTCCAAGTCACCTGTCAGTGTGGTGAACAGACATTAAGGAAATTTACTACACATTTTTGTTAAAACCGAAACACTGTGTTTCTTGCATCCCATGAGTGCGATTGGCAGCCCCTTTGGTCTGTGGTTGGGGGGAAAAAAACCTTCACACCTTTGGTGTAGTACTATTTACTCTTTTCCTAATTAATCTGTAAGCAGTTAGTACTATTTCAGTGTAATGTATTATTCTGCCAGGGCCTACAGATCTAATCTTAAAAGCTTTCTTTTTATATTGACATTGAAAAGATGTTACTGTAGTCGTAATTCTTATACTCTTTGCTACAATTTTTCTGCTTCTGTTTATGCTCCAATGCATGGCTATATTCCACAGTCTTTCAATGTGATTCTGTAATTTTTGTCTCAATTCCAGAAGCCATCAAAAATGAAAGATACATGCAGTGAATTAGATATCAGACCTTAAAACATAAACTTCAAAAGCTGCCTGATCTTTCAGTGATTGGATGTAAATGTCAAGGCTAAAAACATCCAACAAAGCAGTATTGTTTCCCTCTTAAGAATAACTCAGGACTTGCACTGAGATGGCTATGGATTGCCCCACCTATTTTATCTATCGGGCCTAAAACAAAGGAGAGCAGGAATGTCCTTGGTTCATTCTTCCATGTCTAGAGATGTCACTAGGAATGCAGGGGACAAATAATGAAATGCCACAGGTGCTTGAGGGGACATAAAGATTAGGTCATGTTTTTCACTATAGTGCCCTTAATTCCAAGTAATGTGGTATTTCATGGTTGGCATTCTCTCAGCCTGTGTTACTGAAACTCTTGCAGGTCACATTAAAAAAAAAAAGCATATTTATTTTCAGAGTGAAAATAGAATGGCTACATTGGTAGTTAGGGTGAGTGGGATGCTTATTTAATAATGAAGGAGACTTTGGTTTCTGTTTCAGGTAATTTTAAATCTTTTTTATAGAAAAGGTAGAGAAAGCAGCTGGTGAGATGGTGGAACACATATTGATCTTCAGAACAGTCTACAGCCATGTGACTGGGCTTGAATGTTATAACCCATCCTGAAACAGAAAGATTTGAAAGTAACTCAAAACTGTGGAAATTGCTTTAGCTATTAGGGCATTATTCCAAAGAACAATCCACACGAATCAAACTGGTTTGTATATCTTGAGTGATGACAGTTGTCTTCACTGGTATCTTTGATGTTAAAAATACTTTGTGCATTCATAAAATATTTTGTTAATAAGCAGAGCTGATAGTGATAAGGAAAGAGTTCTTTAACTAATTTTGGTTTAGTGCAAAATTCTGTTTCCCATGCTAGGAAATAGGGATGAAACCATGCCTCCTCTTTTCTTCCTGCCTCCATTTTATTGAGAACATTTTGAGCTGGACAAACAACTTTACTGAGACACTAATGGCTGAATGTAGAGAATGCATCCAGGCACAGGAGTCTGCAGGAAAAGATAGGATGAGTTCCAGACACTGAAGCTCTTGAAACTGTCAGACTCTTGACAAGTGATTTCAGTGCCTGATCCTGCTGCATGTGAAGTGATGCTTTAATTTGCAATTGAATGACAAAGTTCTCAAATCATCCTTATCTCCTGAGTAATTGAAGAACGACTATGCAGTGTAAAAAACTCATTATGATTCTTCTGTGTCATTTTGCAGCTTTTGAAAGGAATTTGTTATCATTACATAGCTCTCTGGCATATTTTTATTAGCACTGAGCTGCCAATATGAGATGCACACCTAGATTATGGGCTTGTATTTACAGATGAAATGGAAGATTAAAAAGAGAATTTATATTGCATCTGTGCTAATTCTGCAGAGCCTCTCTGGCATTGATCTTTACACTTTATAATAGTTTCTTTAAGCTCTGATGAGAAAATAAAATATGACCATTCTTTGTGTTATTTGTTGCTGTCCATATCAGAGGAAGATATTACTTTATAGTAATTTTACAAGTGGAGGTTAATCTAATGAAGTAATTAGAGTAAGTTAAGATAAAATCTTAGATGAGAATCTTTGAAGTGGGAGACAGAATATTTTTTTTGTCTGGTGTGCATCTCTGTGTTTCCTGGAGTTGGAGCATTTCCTGCTGTGTCAGTGATGCCTTTAACTTAAAAGCAGAGCTGGAAGCCTTTCTAAAACCTTTCTAAAGAATGATTTATTTTTTTTAGGAATTTGGCAAAGGGACACTTGTAACTGAGACTTTCATTGGTAGAAATAGATTTATTGTGAATTATCTGGCAGCTCTTACAGAATTATCTGAGCATGCACATGCGGTGGGGTAGATCCACTGATAGGCTATGAGTATTTTGTGCCATTTTGGCTAAGCAAGGGAGCATTATTAAGCATGAATGCCTAATTTTTTTTCCCCAGACTATGTGACAGAAAGTGAGACATACCAACATATTCTCTGCATTATTTGTGATATAATTTTACAAGATACTATAGGAACTTGTATATAGCACACACAGAAATGGTGAGAAAGCATAAAGAAAGCATCTATAAAAAGGTGAGAAAGCATCAGGATCTGAAGGAATCTGAGGTCTTTCTTCTGGAAGGGAGTTATAACGGTGGAGCTCTGTGGCCTGATGTACCTCAAGTCTCAACCTGTGGCTGGATGCATCAAGGGATGATTTTAAAGGAGAATGTGTTTTCAGTGGAAACATAGGAATCCCTTTGTGATTCTCTGGATCATGATCTGAAACATCTCAGGCTTAGTTGTGTAGCTTTGGGGCAGAACACAAACATAAGTTGGCTCTAAAGTATTTTATTTTCTTCTTTTTTCTCTCTTTCTCTTTTTTTTTAATCTCTAACTGTTGCCCTGTCTCTGCATAAAATGTTTATACTGATCTCAGCCCCGAGACTGTTGAACTCCAAATATGTTCTTGATGGGTCTGTTTTCCTTTACTGTCATTCTTCCTCTGAGATAAAGCAGCAGTGGGGTTTTATTTTAGTTAATAATGATAAATTATGTATAGAAATTAATGTCCCCACTTTTTCTGTTGCTTTTAACAATTCACTGTGATAAATTTACACTACATTTTGTTGCTTTGCGACCACAACGATATCATGCCATGGCTTTTCTGCATTCCTTAGGGAACTTGGTTTACAAATCATCCCCTGTTCTGGAAGCCTACATGTAAAAGAAGTTTTGGTTGCATTAAAATAGGGGTTTTGTTCTTCACAGGAACTTGTTCCTGGGTGGCAGCATTATTTCCATGTCTGTGCTGCATTGGTCTATTTGCACTAGAACCTGAAAGAATGACTCAAAAGTTAAAAATGTTGCAAGGTAGTTATTGGTTTGGGTTTTAAGGCTTTTACTTTTTTTAAATTCATGACGCCCAAGCACCGGGCTGTGAGCAATATTGCTCAGCACAGAGGGGAAGCACTGAAAGGGAACAGGAACCACTTTGTGATCCTAGTGATGTTTATACCCTTTATATTCCAGGTGTTATGAGGTTTGGAAACAGAGTTTCTCTGTCAGTGAGTGACACCTCTCTTCCCCCAGACTGAGGAAATTTTGCTTGGAAATACCCTGAAGCATGGCCAGTTCAGGACCCTTCCTGTGGAAATGGATGGTTTTGTAAAATGCCTTGTACGTACACTAGCTGAGGATTTGGTTTTACCTTATTTAGTGTTAGAAAAAGTTTTGTATTTGGGGATTTGATAATCCAGTGGAGAACTGCACCTTTTGACTTGTTTGAATTTGTGTTAATTTTTGTTTCATGATTTATAATCAGTTTTATTGATTGGGGGTGGCAGGATTAGCTGTACCTTGATGATGCAGACTAAATAAAATCAAAATAATTTCTCAATTCTTTTTGTTTGTCTGAGGGTAAGCACTATAATATTTGCCTTGTGGGAGTGATAGGTCTCTGCACAACTGCCACAGCACACAGACTTTTTAGTAAATATAGATGGTGGAAAAGTGAACAAAACTTCCGCATATTGTTGAGCATGGACACATAATATTTATAATTAATGGTTTCTGAAACCTGAATGATGGGGACTTTGGAAAACTTCCATTGTTTAACCCCAGCTGGCAATTCAGTCTCACACAGCCACCTGCTCACTCTGTCCCAATTGGTTGATGGAGAGAATTAGAATAATAAATACAGGAAAACTCCTGGGTTGACATAAAAACAGCTTAATAGGTAGGGAAAAACTCACGCACACAAGCAAAGGAGAAAAAAGAGTTAATTCACTGTTTCCCATGGGCAAGGGGTTGTTCAGTCATTGCCAGGAAAGCAGGGCTCCTGTACCTGTAAAAGTGGCTTGGGAAGATTAACACCATCACCCCAATGCCCTTCTTCTTTCCCTAGCTATATATGCTGAGCATGATTCCATATGGTATGGAATGGCCCTTGGATCAACAGGGGTCGGCTGTCCCCGCTGTGTCATCTCCCACCCTCTTGTACCACCCCAGCCTCTTTGCTGCTGGGGTGGGGTGAGGGAGAGAAAAGGTCTGGGCTCTGTGGAAGGAGTCCTCACTGCTCAGCAGTAAGGAAAATGTCTTTGAGTTATCGACAGCATTTCGGGCACAAATAGCTCCCATACCAGCTACTGGGAAGGAAATCCCAGCACAAAACCAAATGACTCATGCAACTGCACCCTTAAATTTGGAGAAAGTCCTGCACATATCTTTGTCTCATCAGTACAAGGCAGATATATGCATGCCATCACCATCAAACGATGGAAAGGAGACTTGTGAGGAATTGATTAAAAGGTAACCACTGCTATAACATCTTGTTCCCAACATAGGCGGGACAGGAGACACTGTCCCTCCCCTCTGCCACAGTGATAGTGTTACAAGGATGATAATCAGCCCTCAGTTCAGTTCTTCTGGGGCAAGATCACGTTCCCTGTGATTATCCTGTTTTGTGCTTTCCACCCCACTTCAGGGCAATGTAGCTCGTTCTGAGCCAGGCTCATGCAGCACTGACAAAGTTAATAAA
Organism: Nicator chloris; assembly: GCA_013400495.1. Classification (NCBI taxonomy): domain Eukaryota; kingdom Metazoa; phylum Chordata; class Aves; order Passeriformes; family Pycnonotidae; genus Nicator; species Nicator chloris. Next base: position 4,940 of record WAAE01036764.1, on the reverse strand, counting down.
GCAGATGAAGTTTCTATCTTGTTATTACTTTATCTCTGAACAGTCTTTGCCCCTCAGACGCACAGTGATTTGGGTTGAATTTAAAGAAGATGGGCCAAATTAATGAATCAAATTGAAGAACCTAACCTAAGTACACAGCTGTCCTTGATCTGGGTGCTCTGCTAGAGCATTCTTCTTGCAACTGATTCCCTGGGCACCTGTATCTCTGTACAAGGCCCCCATGTTACATGCCTTGGATTGAATGATGCACCTCTGCAAATGTGCTGTAAGGATTGCTGAGCACAACTGGAGATAGATATGCCCTGCATGGGTGAAAAAAAATTTTTTTTCTATTTTTTCGAGATCTTAAGCCATCTTTTCATAGTTCTCTGGGACTGTGGGTTGCCTCATGCTTTAGTTGCTCTGGTGCAATAAATAGTAAGGAACTGTTGCTGCTAAAAGATTACAAAATTTTTATTTTTCCTGAAAAGTCTTGGTTTTGAAAAATCAAATGCCAGTGGAGGTATAATACATAGATATTGATCATTAAATTAATTTTTATGAACTTTATGAATGCAGAGACAGTGACTTAAAAGCTGCAAAACCGGTGAGATACCTGTGTCTTGCTGTGTTTCCAGGTTCGTGTTTGTATATGAGCATTGATTTATACCAAGAATTTCAGCCAGCTTCAGTCATGTTGTAGATCCTTCTTGTCACTCAGTAATGACTTTCTTATCACAGAGGACCAGAAGAGCCCTTGTCAGTATTTTCAGATAAGAGTAGTCTCTTGTACGGAGGGTCACCAGCCAGCACTGTCTCTTCTGAGTGGTTCTGTTGTCAGCTTGGTTCTTCTTGAGTGTTTCTCATCCAAGCAGGATAAAGATGCCTAAACCAATCAGGGACCTCTCATGGACAGAGATCTTAGGGTCACTGATAGCATCAATGCATTTAATTTTTTCCCTTAGCATTGCCATTTAGAGAGGTCTTACTAAAACTTGGTCCCTGATGCCACTAATAATAGGCAGCAATGTTCCTCTCATGATCTCTGCAACTGGAGCAGGAGTGACAGGTTAGAGACCTGTTCACTTGTCTTGTCAAAATCTAGGTCACTCAGAGGTGAGTAGAAAGGCTGCAGAGGGAATGTTAAGGAATTAATTTCCACTATGATTCTCTGTACAGGGCAGTAACGCACCAAGATACATAACTGAGGTGTAAATAGAAATTATTTTGGCTTTGTGTGTGAAAGTGCGTTCAGAAGCCCGTCTCTGTTAAATGCATCAATATTTAATGTGCCCAGTTATATTTTAAGGGTATTTCACAAGAGATGTTCAGTAATCTGTGTTGTTACACACCTGTCTGGCTTGGCAATGGAGCTAAGCAAAGCAGGTACCTCCCACATCGACCGCTGGCCTCCAAGTGATTTCTGCACAGCAGAACATCTACAGGAGAAATCCAGGGTATTTCTTGAGTAGGAAATGATGTTATGAAGAACATAGAGAAAAAAATATTGGTGCTTTCAAAAGGACCAGGATTTACTCTCAGTGAACTTAATATCCATGCCTGGGGCTTTGCCTCTCAAGAAGACTGCTCAGCCCTCACTTACCATATTATATATTCATTGCATGTTTACTAGCTTGACCATAAGCTCCAGACTCTAACAACATGGTTTTGTTGAACCACTTGAGTATTTGGCCAGCTTGTCCAGAATGCATCAAATATTGTAGAATATATTCATAGCATCGTGGAAATATAATTATGCAACCTGAGAAGGTAATGGAAGACTCTGCTCTGGATTAAGTGTTTGATTCCCTTTTTGCTATCAGTATAATTACTCATCACGTTACGTCTTCCATGTAGGTCAAGCGGTCTAATAGCAGCTTGATTCTCAGGCTGTGCTCATATTTGCAGTCCGTTGTCATGACTCTTGTCAAGCCCAAGGAACAGAGATTTAGGCTTAGACACGGTAGCTCTCTGTTTTATTTCTGTATTTGGCAGCGCCTTGGAAACTGAAATGATGAAACTAAGCTTCTGTCTCTCTGGTTTCCTCCATCTCTATGTGCTTTGCAAGTTAACTGTGGCTTTGTACTCTTTGCAGTGGCCATTTCTGCCTGGCATAGGAGGTTCTCCTGGGGAAGGACCTCTGGATGTGTTGGTGTGAGATGCTGTGTCTCAGGTGAAAGGCTTGTGGGGTGTGGCAGGAATGGCTCCCCCCAGCACGGGGCTTGTGCTGTGGCTCTCACCACGTGTCACATGCACACAGTATTTAATCCTGGCTGCTCTCACCTCTGAGACACTAAGGTAATGTAAATAACAATCACAGGGCCTTTTCCTCTGAGAGCTTAAAAATGTGTTGCTTTAACACTGCAGAAGCTGACAAGAGTGTCTGTATCTTTATTCTTGTGGCTTTGGTGTGTTGAGGTTTACTCTTGAGACTAAAAAGATGGTTGAAAAAAGCTCTTTTAAGGACTTAGCTTCATAGGATTATTTTAATCACAATGCAGCTTTTAAGATACACTGGTTGTATTTAGTATTTTGAATTATATTGAATGATTTCTGTTTTCCTCTTGTGCATACTTATTTTTGTCTTGAGTTTTGCTCTGTATTTAAAGTGCCTGGGGTGCTTTCACAGACAGGTGCTACATAAATAAAGTATATTATTATTTTAATAAGCTGCAGCAGGGCAGCAATTAGAAAATTCCGTATGTTCATATTATCTTCTTAATTGTTCATACTGCCAGGATTTACTGTTTAGAGAGAAAGGTAGAGTAGAAAGGAACTTCCCCATGGGAAAGAGAACCTGCCACTCTCTTCCATATGCATACTGAAGAAATATTTCCCCAAAGACATTAAAATAGATGCAGTAGGTTATATATACATATATAGTTCCAATCTTTCTGTTCCTGTGTCTTACAATATTGGGGAAAGGGTAAAAGGCAGCAGCTAAATGTTTGGCTAATATGGGAGATTTCAGGAATCTAGTGAGACCAGTTTAGTGATGGCAATACAACCATGCAGGAAAACATTTTGAGCTGTGTTCAAAATATTTGTCATGACTGTACAGGCAGGAGAGTTTCCACTGTGCCTTGCATTAAACACCTGAATCAAACAATTCTGAAGGGTCAGAAATGTTCTGTTAGCTGATATTCTTCTGGTTATTTGTTATTGCTGCAAACCTCTGTACTTCTAAAAGCAAGCTGGTCTTGAAAGAAAAAATATCAAAATAAGTGGGATTGGAACTAAATGACCTTTAAGGCCCCTTGCAACCCAAATCATTCTATGATTGTATCAATACTTAAAAGATGAGAAAAAAAACCCCAACCCATGAAATCCTGTTTCCAGCTGGAATGCCAGAAATCTCTTGAGAAATTCTGGTTTTCTGTGATTTCCACTGATAAATAGGAAGTTATAGTGGTACAAAGCTGCAGGTGTCAGACTGCAGCAGCAGCCATTTAGCCAAAACCTTGGCTAAATGTCCTGGGGTTGACTCTCAGCTCCAGAGTGTCTGACAGTACTGGCACACCTCCAGCAACCACTTCACTGCTGCTCTCTCTTTTTCTTCTTGGACCAGTGACTGATTCTGAGTGTGTGTTTTTACCAGGGTGTAGTAGAAAGTAGTCAAGATCTAAACTGATGTCTCGGCTCAACCAGAATTCAAATAATCGCTTGGATATTTGACTATTGTAAAAAATAACCATAAAGATGTTTTCTGGAGACAATCTATGATTCCTATTTTGAGTTTATGACTCAGTCTGTTTTTTTATTTACACCGATATATTCAGAACAGATTCTGGTACTTTGGACACAGCATTTCTATTTGGCACATTGTGAACGGGAAAAACTAAATAGACCTACTTATATGTTATCAAAATCTGTCTTTGGAGATCATAATGTGAAAATCAGTCAACTTTTTACATGCAGTTTCTAGTGTAGTAAAGCATGCATATAGGCACACCTACACACCAATTCCATTCTACAGGGGAATGTATTTTATTTCCACTGGAACTCTTTTCTTGCAGTTTTACTTGTTGGCTTGCTTCTCTTTCTTTATTTTTTTTTTCAGACATCAGAAATTTCTGCATTAACTCTGTAATATTTACAGTGTAAAAGGTGCCTAAGGCATTTTGTTTTTGCGAACTGAGATGTGTATTTTCACCAGAGAACAAGATTTCTTTTACTCTCTGGGAGGTAGACTCCTGCTTGGAGACATCAGTCTCCTCCAGAAGGTCAGCCCTGTCTGCTTGTTGATAGTCTGGCTGATCCCAAAGGAAGAAAATGCACTGGGCTGTTAATGCTGGGACCTACAATGATATATCATAGCTGTATCCCAGCTTTGGGACCTGGTTTCCTTTATGAAACTCACCTTAATGTCTCATAAACATGGGAGAAAGATAGGAAATACAGGGTCCCACAAGAGTATGTCATATGGCTGGGGCCTGGACCAGTTGTCAGGAAAATTTACAAGTAGCCTGAATGAAGGGCAGAATTCAGCATTTGAGTAGCACTGTCTTACACTACAAAATTTGCTTTGTGAAATAAAGGATTTTGGTATAGTTTAAAACACTGGGTTTAGTTGTGTTGATTGTTTTGGTTTTAGTTCAGAAAATGTAGGAACACTGAATATTTCTCATCACTGTTATAAGCCAGCTTTTTAGAGATACAAAACTTCTTTTAGCTCTACATCTTTGGAACTAATTGCTTGCACCGTATATCTGTCTTAAAAAGAAGTAATGGTTTAAGTTCAGCTCTTCTTGTTGCTCGTGATGCCTTGGAGTAGCTACCTAGAACAGAGGCTAGAAAGAGTTAAGAGAACAAAGTGGGTATTTATTAAAGGCCTTCAAAGGATACACCTTAGGCAGTGCAGAGCCTTGCAGAGGCTACATTCGAGATGGACAACAGCCACGAGTTTTCAGTCAGATATAAGTTTGGTCTGTTCGCATATGGGGGTTAATCCTCCAATTACA
>WAAE01036757.1:0-15668 GCA_013400495.1 Nicator chloris | reverse complement strand
CATATCTGTGGATTTCACAGGAGCATGTCCATTGGCTGTGCCAGTGTGAGCATTCTTACATGAGATAAAATACTTAGTCTCATATTTCAGTTTTTTCTTTTCTTTACGTGTATAAACCAGATTATACACAGGCATATATTGTATTGCAACAGACATAGAAATTTCAAAATATGTTGAATTATTGCTACTTGAATATTTAAGATTAGTTTACATATACATATATGCATGCATATGTTTATTTATTTATAGATTTCTCTTTAGGCATTTCCAGTGTATAAATTGTAATAAAATTTTTTACACTTATCTATAAATAAAACTCATTATTTTGCACAGTCCTGTAGATTGCACATTTGAGCAAATCAGGCTTTTATCTGGCCAGTTAGTGAATTTACCTTCCTTTTATATATCTGGGTATTTTCATTTTTCAAAATATGGTGTTTACAACTGTTTAAGGAGACAAAAGATACTTAATGGGACTGAAAATGTTCAAATAGTCAATAAAAAGGACAATACTCTGCCAGTAGGACAGTGATGTCTGTATTAGAACTGGGCAACGTCTCCTGTAAATTTTTAATATGATTGAAACCACAGGCTTCTCTCTGATAAGACAGCCAGTATTTCATAAAATTTTCTCATCTATTAGTTCACACACCTGCCAGTTGAATGTGACCAATAACTGAAACAAATGAATTTTACAGGAAATTATCCATAATTAAATTATAATGATTTCCAAAATAAGGAACTTGTTTTTCAGGATATTCGTCCACAACATGAGTGTTAATAAACATTTTAAAAGAAAACAAGGGGAAAACCTCCCCAGGTTTTACTATATCCACCCTAAGGACTCTTCAGGTATTTCCTGCACCTAAAATAAGAGAACAAGCTGTTTACATTTTCTATTGTTGTGGGTATTCCACTTGCTTGTTTACAATTTGCTTGTTACAGGCTGGGTAAAAAAGAGAATGCTGCAGATCACATTCCCAGTGTGGTAAGAGGAGCATGGTCCCATGATCAGTTGTTCTTACTAAATGCAAAACCTGTGCCATTCTTTTGGAAGACCCTGAAATCTAATGGTTTGATCTGTCATGTAAAAATTGCAGCTTCTGCAGCATCCATAACAATAATTCTGTATAGAAGTAATGGTGAAGTCTGGGACAAGATCTATAAGCTGCTTTATAAGTTTTTGGGACAATCTGAACCTTTGTGGTCAGATGGGAAGACCTGTGGTGGACACACTTCTCTGTGGCATTGCTGTGAACACATGTAGTCAAGGAAAAGTGTGGAAGGGCTCTGAGGATGCCAGAAAAAGAGCAGTGTGTCAAGTCAAAGGAAAAGTAGTGATTCTTTTAATTAAAAATATTTTGTGTGGCTGGCTGGACCTGTAGGTGCCAACTAAGCATAATTTACCGAGCAGAGTTTGGCTTTGGATTGAAAGAGAGGCAGAGGAAAAGAAACCAGATCTGCAATCTGCTAGCAATAGCTGCATCATTTTTGCTACTTTCTCAAGAGAACCTGTGGCATAACAGAGAGGGAGTTTTACTGTGTAACCAACAAGTGAACCCAGCTCGAGTCTGTAATATCCGCTGTACCAGTGAGTAAGCTAACTAAGATGATGGGCCTCTCTCTGACCTTTGCTCCTGGTGTCTGATCTGAGATAGATCCCACCTGGGGTGAAAACCTGGGAAGACAGCAGGCTCTCTGCAGTGACAACTCTCCTGTATGTGATCTGGTGTGTGACATGAGCTGGGCTCCCAGCGTGACTGTGGTGTAGGAATCCCTTTGAGATGCTCAGGTAGGACAAATTTGCAACAGCTGCCTTGGTAACTAATTAGCCCTCTCCTGGCTTTGATATTTGGTTCAGTCAGTACATGATGAAAAGACTTATTTTCCACCTGTTGCCTGTTTTTCTGTCATCCTAGGGTTTCTGAAAGTGTAATATAATGTCAAGGTTTCCCAGAGTAAGTGTGTTTGAACCAGCACTATTTAAAGGAGTCCAATTTTATACTATTAAGACCCAAACCAAATGATTCCAAATATGTAATTTTTTTAACTGTATTATATTTTTGTCTTACTTTTTCATGAGTTTTCTTTCCTGGGAGGAATCCAGAGAAGTCCAGTGCAGGCAGAAGAAATATAAGCACATCATCCTAATGGAAGTGATTTTTTTCTTTCAATTGATACTGAATGAGATATACTGCCTTTGTTAAAAAAAAAAGGAAAAAAAGAAAAACATGGGGATAAAAGGACTAGGAAACAATATGTTTCTTATTCTTTTGGTGGCATTTATACTAGATTGTTAATCTGATGTAACCTCAGAAAAAGGTCATGACAGCCAAGAGCTCAGTTGCATCCTTCCTTGCTTTGCAAACTTTTGTACTTAAATTTCCTTTGCATATTTATAATCTGTCTGCAATTGTACACAAGTAACTGATCTTTCTTCTAAATCTTGGCAGTAGATAAATTTGCATAGTGAGTTGGTACTTGAATTTGTGAAGCAAAAATAAGAAGTAGCAAAGGACAGGAAATTGCTTTTGTGATGTGTTAAAGTACTCTAAAATGATGCAAAACCAAACCATCCCCACAATGTGGAGCTTTCTCACAGTCAGCTACACACTGTGTCACTTGACATGTCAGTGGGCTGTAATTTACCACAGAAGTGTAACCTGCCATGCATTAACAAATAAAAATGCATAAAATATCCTTTCTTTCCCTTTCTGATTTTCTTCACCCTCTATAATAATGCTGGACTTCATTGTTTCACGTAGTGACTCTGCCTACAGGGCTGATGGTTATGTCACTGGGAAGGAACTAAATCCCTGCTTGTCCCTCCAGATGAATGCTGGATCTCTTCAGTATTTTGCAGTTTCTGCACAGTTCATAATGTCATATGCCACTGCCCCTATGACTCACTACAGCCTGCAAAGTGACTGTCACCATTCTGTTGTTGACGTGGTCACCCTTTCTGGCATGGGAAGTGTGCAGTAGCTGCATTTAGGATAGGGAAGCCGATAATTTTTTCAGCTCAGAAGCTAGTGGTGAGGGATCTCCTCCTGGCCAAATATTGAGAGCAGATGTAGCTGCAGGGCAGCATGGGTCACCCAGCCCTACAGTGTGGAATAACTTATCTCCCCAATTACCAGTGGCACATCTTCGGATGGTGAGAGCAGAAACTCACCTGCTGTGGGATGGCAGGCCAGAATAGCCCATTTCCATGGAGTTATTAGCATCTTCTGGGTGGGAATGGGTGTGCTTGCTTGTCTGCCCTAGGAAATCCCAAACACCTCTTTTCTCCTTAGCTGTCAAGTCCTTCCCACCTGTAAGATGATGGTGTGATGAGAGATGTGTGGCTTTGAACCCCAGAGCCTGGAAGCAGGTTTGTCCTGCACACATCCAGGCAATCTTGCTTCCACTTGTGTCTGAACTGCAGAGTGGGTGCACCAGGGGGACAGGGCACGTTCCTGTCTCAGTGACTGGATGTGCACCAGATGAGAAAGGCAGGAGAGCAAATTAGCCAGGGAGTCCCTAGGATGTTCCAAGTTTATGTCTGAGTTTGTTAGCCATGAGTGGCCAATGTCTCATTAACTAGTTTTTAAATTTTATTATGTCTATAGTAGAGCATAGTTCCCCGATAAACCCATTAGTTGACTTAAATGCCTAAATATATATTTTAATAATTTGTCTATAGATACTCTTAGAAAGAGGCAGAAGGATTTTTTAGACATTAAGTATTAATTTTGTAATTCACATATAACTTTCCATAATCATGTAAATGTAAGTTCTAATTAACAGTGTAGAAATCAAATTATTCTGTTAATCTGTGACATACCATTAAATTTGATATTTTAACCATGATGAACTATAATTAGATGAAATATAATTAGATCAAAATAATGTCCTGAACATTTGGTCTAAAAGGAAAAATATATGGCTGTGTACATATGCTTCATTATAATAAATTTATTATAAAAACACAAAAGCTAGTTTATTCTAAGTTGGTTTAGTGGTTTTGTTCAGAACTTGGCAGGAGTAACTTAAGAGTTCTCAGTTTTATCCACACTATACATAAGGAAACTGTCAAATTGAATCATTAGTATACTAATTTTGGCTCTCTTAATAATTGTTTTTGTATTGTATATTCTTGCACAATCTTACAATGATGGGGAATATATATAATTGTTGGGTGCCCTAACAGCTTGCCTATCTAAAAGGAGAATAATTTTAAAAATAACCACTGCTTTCAGATGTGCAGTTTAAGGAACCTTATATAGTCATCCAAAACAAAACGAAATTAAAATCAAGGATCATGATGTCAAACCAGTAACTTGCCTTTTTACCAAGGTGTAAAGTAAGCAAGCAGACATATATAAATGGCAAACTCTTAAAATTACTGGGAAGGTTTTGAAACCAAGAGCTCAAACGTTAGGAAACGTCACAACCAGAGCACTTTGTTTTCAGCTCTCTTGTAAGGGTGCATTATGATTCAGACTTCAATGACATGAGTGTGCAGTAGTTTTTCTGGAGGAATCTTGACTCATCTGGTATGATGATTAGAATGGGTTTTCTAGTGAGCAGAGCTTCAATTATATATTTTTTTCTTTTTATTGTTTACTGAGTGAGCCCATACCTTGTTCACTTCATGCAGTCATGGTCTTATTTTGAAGATAGAAATTCTGACTTTCTCACTGGCTTTTTTCAGTGTTCATTGTTGAGATTTGCAAAAGGCACTAATGTAATTATTAATTTTCATGTATCCTGAAGAGTAAACAGGGTATCATTAGAACATTTTTGCAATTCAGAACTGAAGTTAAACTAAATGTTAAGACATGAACTCATTTTTGCTGTTCAGCTTGAAATTCTGCTATACAGGTATGAAGACCTCAAAGGGAAAATGAAAGAACAATGTGGAGAAGATGCCTGGTTTCTTTCCTATATATAAAAGAAAACTCTCCTGAAGGAAAATTTCAGCTGTTCAAATGTTCATTTCCAGAATGACTCATTCAAGCAAATTTCACACTTTTAAAACCAGAACCAATGAACTGATTTTCTTAAAAAAAAAAAAAAAAAAAAATTGACAGCTCCACTTATGAAGTATGGGGTTCTGGGATGAGGACAGTTTATGTATGTATGTTAGGAGGGTGCAATGGTACCTCTCCAATATGTGAGGAAGCAACAAACCCAGAAAATACATGAGAGCAGATGGGACCATGGTTGGGTGATATGCTAACACTACTAGCTTCTAACTTTTTTAATATAGATTGGCTCATTTATTTTTTTTATTTTTCATTTTTAATGCATTTCTCTATGTCCAGAAAAATACTAACAAATATCAGATGTACAAGTCTATCTAAGATCTATATTGAAGATCTGTTATCACTTCAAAATGCTTGGAATTAAGATGACAGCTTGCAATAATTATTTGTGATTCCCTTGTTTCCACATATCTCATATTAGAAATAGCTACTGTATAGGGCTTTTCTCCTACCAGAAGTTCTTTGTTTGAAAAGAGCCTTTTGTTTTATTAATTACAATATCCAATTCCAATTATTACTCAGTTTGGATGCAATTAAAGAACTTTTTAAAAATCCAATATCTTTGGGTACAATTGTTTCTAGTAGTTCATCTTTGTGGTTTGGTTTGGTTCCCGACCACCACACCCAAAAGGAACTAATGATACTAAGCCCCAGTATGGCACTTTGTTTTGTATTCATATGGACATCTCTTTTACAAGATCCTCAGCTTCTAGTGTCATAGGAAAAATATGCTTTGCTACTTTTTACAAGAGCAAGGATGTTAAACTCTGGTGTCTTGGCTATGTTCCAGTTTGACTAATTAATATTCTGCGTAGTCTCTCTAAAATTTCAAATTAAAAGATTGGGGTTTAATTTAGACTAGTAGCAAATACAGTATCATATATATATTGCCCTGTGGAAAAGGCTGCATTTCTTACTGCAGTTTAGTATCACGAAGCATCATCAACTCTGAGGAAAAATAATTGTGGAAATGTTAATATGTTCCAAGAAACTAAGTTTGTCTATTCAGAGTACTACTTACCTGTTGTAGGATATCACATCTTTGACTGTAAATTCTAATCCATGTAAAAAACCCAAGTTTTGAGTGAGCCATATGTGGTACGTATGGTACAGTATTACAACGTTATCACATAAAGATGAACCAAAATGGATTTGAAGATTCCTGTGACCTTACTGACCCCTAGGAGGACAGAAGTAATCAGAGTCCTTGGGAACAGATGTGCCCAGGGTTGTTAAGTGGTGCTCTTGACTTGGGGGAGATGGGGTAATGCACACACTTGCCTTTCTATTGAACACCACAGCTGGCCTGGGCAAATCAGAGCATCTGGTGCTCCCCCTGTAGTGCTGCTCTGCAGTCCCCTTACCACAAGCTCTGTGTTCTGCTTGATTCACACACCTGTCACTTGCATAACAGAACTGAGAATGACCCCAGTGCAATACAGAAACTAAATTATGCAATCTGTAACCGCAAATTTACAGTTTCAAAATCCAACCATATAATTGTATAAATAGGCATGGAACTAAAAATACAGTAATGCAGCTGTGTTTCATCTTGTGTTTTAGAAGAAAACAAAGGATGAGTATGTCCTTAATGAACCAGCTCTCTCTTTTCCCACTCTCTTTTATCTTTCAACTATAAGTACTCAGTAATCCCTCTGTAAAAGGTGTTGAAGATCAATGTTACATTTGATTATTTTCAAAGTTGTTGAGTCTTTTCCACTGGTATGAGTAGGATGAAGAAAATACTGAAAGGACTCAAGGATCTTTATCCAAAGAAGTCTTGTGATGTGATTTTGAGAGAAGGTGTTTCTAATACATCTCAGGATTGTAAAATGCTAACCAGGCCAACCTGTGGACATACCATGTGTTCCTGACTTACATAGTAACCCACATCAAGATAACTAGGATCAAATTGAAGTCAGATACTGAGGAGCACTGGCTTCTGAATTTGGGATTGGCTTTGGCTGGGAGATTTCAGATGATCTCTTTGGGACATTTGGTTCCTCCACCTTGTTGTGTTCCATGCTTCAGAGAGGTTGCTGTAGCTTTCCTTGTCATACTTGAGCCAGAACAATCAATCATCCCTGATATACATTAAAAATATTCCTGGCAACTTGTGCTGCCAACCCACTGGCACCTGAATTTTCAGAGCTTTTTATACACTCCTTTTACCTGAGCCAGTCTCCAAATGGCCAGGGCTAATCTTAAATCAAAATCACATAATCCTGGGGAAACTGAGTGCCTCACCTCCTTTAGCACAACTACATGGCTTGGTCCTTGTCTGTCACCTCCCCTTGAAATAACACTGAGAAGACACTGATTTGAGGAGTGAATCTCATTGGGAGAAAGAGTTTGAAGACAGCCTTGTAAGGAAAAAAGGATAATATAAGAAAGGCAGGAGGCCATTATATGTCTGGGCAGCACAGCTTGTCATGAGCTAATTACTTCTCTATTTGAGGAATGAAATTAAGCAGAAAATAAAAACTACTTGGGTAAAATAACTCTTGTCTGGGCTGGTGGTGGTCTTTTGAGCAGGTGTAAAAATCTGATGGTGGAGGAAAAGCAGAGGTCCTGATGCCATATTATACTGCAACTGGCTCCTGTCCTAGCCTGCAGCAAGGCAGGATTATCAGCAGGATCAGTGAGGTGAGGAGAGACCACTGCTCCTACATATCATCTCCCCAAACCCCAATGACTCTTGTCAGAAAGTTTTAATAGCATCATGATTCCTGATGTACTGTGCCTTTTTTAATATCAGGGTTTTGAGACATCCGGGTGCATTAGCCTGTAGTTATTACATATTGGTAATGGCTGCTGTCTGGAAGTCATCAAAGCAATGCTCAGACTTGGAAAACCCAAAAAAGAGAAGTTTACTATGGCATGTTGCCCTTTGGAATGGTCATTTATTTAGTGCAAGTGTCGCAGAACTCTTTCTTCCTCTACACTCACTCTGTCAGGATAGCGAAAGAGAACAGTATATTCTTCCAGTGCAGACTTAAGTACCTTGTGTCACCAAGTCCCCATATTGTTACTGAGTCTCTTGAAAACTCCAGCCTCTTGGCACAGGTTATTACTGGAAAAGTGGGTGTGGATGGGTGCTGGAGCCCAGGGAAGCTGGGATAGCACCAGTGTGGTGGCTGCGTGGGAGCCCGTCTTTGGGGTCACAGAGCCTGTGTAACTGACACCAGAAATCATCCACCAGAGCAAGGCTCTGGCACTGGAATCAGACTGTGCCAGAGTCTCTGGTGGGTCTGGAGACAGATGCACAATTTAAGGATGCCTGTCATCAAGTGTAAGGTTCAAAAAGACTGGTTCCATTGCCCTGACAAAACTCACTCCTCTCCTTTTTTTGGGAGGGTATAATTATCTGGGTCATATGTTACCACCATGTAGAGGAAATGTGCTGTGGTGGTTAGATTTTTTTCTGTTGTGTACCCAGTATCTGACCCTATTTAGAGTTTCAACCATTTTCTCTTTCATTTTTAATTCTTTTCTCTTGATCTAGAGGTTATGGTAGGTGAATGGTGGTCTATGGGTGAGGCTATCTTTTCCAGGCCAGAAGAGAAAAGGGCAGACAGCCAATATTTTTTATGTGTCATAACTACTCATTTATAACTGTAGCACAAATTAATTTCGAATTTCCTTTTGAAAATTTACAGTAACAGAAATGTTTGTAAATAAACACCGACAAAGGCTGTCACTGTCTAAACTTTTACAGGCTAACCACTCCTTTGACATCCCTTACCATTGCCTCAGTTTCTAAAATATATGTAGATATGTTCATTAAGAAAAAACAAATGCACTCATTGTCAGTGAAGCAAATGATCTTAAAGTGGAGAAAAAACAGATTTTCAAGCCATAAGTCCCTACATAAAAGTATTTTTTTTATCATAGTGAAAGTATTATGGGCTAATGCCTTATGAAAGTGTACTAAAAATCAATAAAATGTGTCTACAGTTTTGAAAGTTTCATAAAGTAATTCACATTATTTTTTATATGATGCTAACTCTAAGGATTTTGCAAGTTACTTTAATGATAGCTGTGATCATTGTATTTCATTATGTATTCAGAAACAGTAGTGGAATTTTTTGTATTAGTCTGAATAACTGAAAGCTGGAAGAGACATTTATGCAGTCCACAAATGCATTATGAAAGTACTTAATCTGGGGCAAACACAATTGTATATGCTTTTATTATGTACTCTTTTAGATTTAGGTATAGCAGACTATCTTAGAGAACATTTTAAGATATTAGACAAAATTGAATATATTGCCTTAGTTCATCCTAATTTTAAGTATGGTGGTTTTTGTTTTTTTTTTTTTTTAAGGAAAAGCGTTAAGGGTTTATTTTAAAAATTACTGGATTTTTTAATAAGAAAATTTTTGCCAGTGAATGCAGGAACTGTCATGAGGTGGTACATTAAGCTACAGCTTCTTTTAGCAAATAGCTATTTTCTGAATGGCAATTTATTTTTTCCCTCTGAGTTTGCTTAATTATGTTACTCATAGAGAGATAATTTGTCTCAGTGTGGGGCTGCCTGCTTCAGGGGAACTCAGCAGGGGCTGGGAGTGGAGTGACCTGAGAGAGGCAGCAGCTTCTATGCCTATGGAAACTCAGAAACATCCAACCCTCTCCCCAAAGGAATATCACCCCTCAATTCCTGTTTTGTTACTTGGTTGTTTGTTTTTTTTTAATTTCAGTACCAGGTAACATCTGGAAACAGCATGAAAGAAATAAAAAAAAAAAACTTCTATACATGGATGTCTCCAGTCAGATATGGATTTTATGAGTGGAGAGAGTGTTTTCTGGCTTTTATGAATGCATTAAGTAGTTTTTTTACACTTCAATGTAAATCTGTCAACAGATAACTAAAATATTAAGGAAAAGGTCATTTTTGTGACCAAGGTGTGTAGAGGCCCAGGAGGCTGGTTCATGACAAGGTGCCAGTCCAAAAGTCAAAAGAGATTCTCTTCATTATTGAACTAAGGAAGTCTGAATTTTGTCCCCAAAATAAAACAAATTAATAAATGCAAAGCTTTCAATGTATTTTGACACGTCTCTTCCATGTCTGCTTTGTGTACCTGGAGGCAGTGACCACATATGTGTGACAACTTCTTGATGCTGACACAAATATTACTTGAAGTATTATGGCGAAACATGTCTTCACATTAACAATTTCAGTTCACTGCTCTGATTTTTAACCCTTGGAGCTTTATTTTTAGTGGCCATTATTTAAAAAAAAAAAAAGTGAACCGTGTTTTCGCTGTTTTATCAGTCCTAGTTATAAGAAGATTAATAAGGGATAAGTACTTTCCTCTGACATTAAAGAATAATTTGTATGTGGCTTAGTGGTTCATCCTGTAAAGTGGACATTGTAATACAAGCATTGTTTTTTTTCTAATGACTTTGAAGAGCCCACAAGCATAGTACTTTATTAGGAGGATGTGCTGGTTTTCTCGGGATAGAGTTAATTTTCTTCTTAGTAGCTGGTAGAGTGCTGAGTTTTGGGTTCAGTATGAGAATAATGTTGATAAAACACTGCTGCTTTGGTCGTTGTTCAGTAGTGCTTATCCTAAGTCAAGGACTTTCCCCATGTGCTCTCAGTGAGCAGGTACACAAGAAGCCAGAAGGGAGCTTGGACAAGACAGCTGAGTTGAACAGGCCAAAGGGATATTTCACACCACAGAACATCCTGATCAGTGTATAAACTGGAGGGAGTTGGCCAGGAACCACTGGTCACTGCTCTGGGATGGGTTTTGAGGAATTGGGTGGTGAGGAATTACTATTATTAATATTATAAATATATTTTACTTTGTTTCAGTGATTAAACCTGTTTTTTACCTCAACCCACAAGTTTCACCTCTTTTTTCTGACTCTTCCACATACCACCTTGTGCAGAGCATGAGTCACTGCAGTACTTTGCTGATGGTTGGGGTTAATCCATGACAGAAGAGCTGCAATAAGTTGTGAAATGTAAAACTTAACAGCCTAGTTGAGAGAAGCAAAATTGTCTCTCAATCTCTTCTGCCTTGCATGGCGCTTTGGAATTTACCATCTCTCTGTATAATCCTCCTTCTTTTACCCTGGCATCTTTAACTAATACCTCTGTTTACCTACTGAAATCTTCAACAACAAAATATTAGTACAGAGAAGTGCACAACTGTCTTAGCAATAGGCTTTAATTTATTTCTTTTTTAAAATTACACTTCAGCATGTTCCTTTGGATTTCCTAGAGGACAAACAGCTGCTAATTTAGGTGGAAATGGCCCAGACACCCATAGAGATAGGGGCAGGGGAACTGGATCATGGAGAGTTTTTTGAAAGCAAGAATTTAGGAGACAGCCTGGACCTATGGGTTTGCTTGCAGTTGCTCCACGAAGATGGATGGGAGATGAATAGGTTCAGTGACTTTGAAAATGAGGTTATATAATCTCTGCAGGGGTCCCTGCTTTTGTTCATGCTCTCATCCCCAGTGCCAGGCAGAAGTCACATGTGTCAAAGAGATTATAGTTTCCTCTTAATGTTTTCTGTCTTCCACCCTTTCTTATCTTGAAATCTGGAGTTTGCCCATTGCCTTGGATTGGATTCTTCATGCACTGTGTTGATTATACAGTTACATTTAGATGGAAACAAATCTTTTGGGGGAGAAGACTGACAGGAGTGTGAACTGTAGCTTGTTCTGTTCAGCACTGAGGGTGTCTATAGTGTTATCCAATGTAGTGCAATTTTTTGTAGAATCCCAGAAAGGCTAAGTTTTTCATTATCTTCCTATGTAAGAAACAAAATGCCAAATTACATAATTTCTAGCATAGAATTGTTGGGAAAGACATTTTTTCTTTTCATTTATAGGTTTAGTCGAAGGCATTTCTGCAGTAATTAATAATTTAGACTCATTTTAGCTTGGTGCTTAAAACCAATTGTTAATTTCTCTTTATCACAATAATTACACAAAAGAATGAGAAATTAACAATGAATCTTCAAGCTCATTACAGATCAAGGACATATGGACGAATGGATGCATTTGTTACTCTGGAAACTGAAATTCTTATAGAATCATTTCAATACAGTTGTATAAAATGAAATTTAACAGTGATAGTCCAATAAAAAAACTTTAATAATTAAAGAAAACATGTTAAGAGTTAAAATCTAGAATTATCTTTTTTTCTGGTACTACTGTAGACCAATTTAGGGAATATAGAGTGAGTTGGTTTCCATTTTCTTCCCTACCAGAATTATTTACTTAAGTTCCACTCAATTACATCTATGTAATGGCATTGGAGGCTTTAAAAGACAGTGGGGTAGCCTAGAATTATCTTGGAGTTTAATTTTACCTTTGGAATCTTTATTATCAGTGATGATGTGTGAAAAGGAAAGAGCACAGCTTGGCTTTCAGAAGCCAGGATAAGTTTGTTTGGCTGATGCTTAAGAACAATAACGTGCAAAGCCTTGGTAAACTGGTCACAGACGATGTGCAAATCCCTAGAAAACAAAAAAAAATACATTTAATATATTTTAGAATCTAACCCCAGTTTACCTTGTAAGTACTGCAGAGTTTGTGCTTTGAAGGGCTTCTAAAATATTTATTTACTTGCCTTAAGCTAAAGAAGTTTGTGGCTACAAATAGCAAAATCATATTAAATACAGCAACAGGTTCCAAGTATTCCATTGTTCCTCACTGAACACGGCTGTAAAATCTTTTCCAAGAACTGGATCCACATTGAATAATTGGTGACAGGCTTTTTTCTAACAAAAGATTAATTAATTTTCCTAAGAAGATTAGAAGTCCTTAAAATAAAACTGAAGATTTACTCAGTTGGGCCAGTGTAGTTTATGTGCACTTAAAGAAACTCCCTAATTACTGAGAGGACACTGCAGTTGATAGTGATGCAGTTGATAGTGATGATAGGTATGATATAATTAGACCCTCATAAATTCTCTTAAAAAGTGCCAAAAAAAAGTTGGTCTACTGTCCTGAAAACTAAATCCTGAACATCTTGCATTGCCACCAGTCTTTGAAGAAATATGTGAACTGCACATTGTCATTAACATTTGTAAAGATAAATATGCTAAAGCTAAATTATCCACTTGATATTGCTCTAAAGATTTAACAGTAGATGTGTCCTATGGAAACCCTGAGCCACTGCAGAAAAATAAGTGTCCTCTTTAAAATCTGTTGGTTTGTCAAGAATTTACACTTGTGACTTCTTCATGTTTTGTCCCTAACTGATGTGAGTTCTGTGAACTGATTGACATCTCCTTACTATTTTGGGGCTTTGTAGTCAGCTCATCAGTTTTTGTTTGTTTGTCCCTATAGACATTGATCGCACTTTGCTTTTCATTCCTTTCCATCCCAGGTCTCAGTTTTTCAACATTTGATGTGATTCCCTGTACATTCCATTCCCCTTTTACTTCCCCAAGCTTTCTTTTCCTATACCAGTATTCCCAGTGTCTCTGCTGTCCTCACACCAGGATTTGTCATAACTGTTCTTATGTAGCTACAGCTTTGAGTCCCCATGGCCAGCCTGGGCACAGTTTTCCTTAAGTCCATGAAAGCTGCAATTTCTGATAGAGCCTGAAAGTTACCCTCTCCCCTGTGGCTCTTGCACCTTCTAGTCCCTCTTTCCTTTTCTTTTAAAACTTATTTTTGCCTCTGAGAGATGTATCATTTAGAACGTTAGCCAACAAAAATCTAATGAGAAGATAGTTAGAGCCAAGGTGGGAGTAGTTTTGCTGCAAGGTATTAATTTGTTATTAGTTCTATTCTTTGAGCTGCAGATAATTGGAAAGGTGCTTCTAGCTGCTTAGGTAAACAGATGGCAAAGACTTAAAGTTTTTTATGATTTTTATTTTTTCTTCTGAGAAATCAATACATTTTTGCCCACTGATTCTGGAATTTAAAACAGGGATTATGTGGGATATGCAAAAGTGCATGGACAAAGAAATGCATTAAGTTCAACCAGATTTCTTATAAACATAGTTGGTCAGTAAACAAAAGTAAATATTCCTGTCTGCCTTCCTCCATTCATGAGTAAGCAAGTGAGTAAAGATACAGGGTGTCATTCTACTTAGTTCTTCTAGGTAATTATGCTTATCCACTGAGGCTTAGTTCTCACTGAAGGATTTATGAAGCTTGCTCAGATTACCTTCTCACTTTCCATAACCAGGTCTCTCTTTCCAGTTTTTGTTTTCTTTTATCTTGCCATGGTTATATGCAGTAAGATTGAAATTGATTTAACATAACTCTCAACATCTGCAATATTTCAGTTAGAAGGTCTTTAGAGCTGAAGAAAGAAAGAGACATTTTTAGGGTATGATTCATTTGACCCTTTTCATATGTCTACTACAGAAATGGATGAAGCATACCAAAGAAGTACCTCCACTACAAAGAAAACCTACAGGGACTAGATCAAAAGTGAAACTCTCATTATTGTCTTTGCACTTACTTAAATTAGGAATTTAAACTTAGTGATTAGAATTGAATAATGAAATCCTCTTCTTTATGGAGATGATATACAAGTAATCTCTATCATCTAAGCCTTTAAACATATCTAGTCCAACAGCCCTTCATGTGATGGGCATGGGACATCTTTCACTAGATTAGATTGCTCAAATCTTCAGCCAGTCTGACTTGAACACTTTCAGGGATGGGACATCCACAGTTTCTCTGAACAACTTGTTTCCGTGTCTTATCCCCCTCATTGTAAAGAAATATCTTCCTTACAACCGATCTAAATCTACATTCAATTTAAAATCATTGTGTGCTGTCACAGCAGGCCTTAGTTAAAAGTTTTTCTCTTTCTTTCTTATAAGCCATCTTTAAATATTGAGAGGCCATAATAAGGTCTCTCTGGAGCTTTCTCTTCTCCAGGCCACACTCCAGGTCTCTCACTTTTATCTTCCTAGGAGAGGTGTTCCAGCCCTCTGATCATCTTTGTGGTCTCCTCTGGACTCACTCCAGCACTCCTTCCTGTGTTGGGTGAGGGCTCCAGATCTGGACACAGCACTCCAGATGGGGTTTCATGAGAGCAAATTAGAGGAGGAAAATCACCTCCCTCAGCCTGCTGGTCACGCTTCATATGCAGCCCAGGAAGCAATTAGCTTTCTTGTACAGTATTGAACATTATTCTTTGTGTCTTTTCCCACAAAAGGACTCTATTTTCAGTGACAGCACATGATTGTCCAGGGGGAAAATGTTAGAAAAAGAATGAAGGATGAAGTAAAAGGAAGTAGGACTCCTCTAAAATCCAAATATGATATATAATTATACCTTGCAAATAAAATCTAATACAACAAATCCAAAATAATTTCCAATATGTCTTACTAAAACAAGCATAACTTTTCAAAAGATGGTCTATGACAGTTTCTTTACTTAGAGCATGTTTGCCCTTAAAACAATTTGCTGACATAGCTGGGCTAGGAAGAAGTGAGATGTTTTCACCATGCTGAATGACATAAGTATGATAGTAACTTCCTGGATGTAGAAATGTTTCTTAAAGAGCAAAAAAAGCCAATTTGCAAGTACAGCTTATTCTATTCCTGGCATGAAACTCCTTTAGCTGTTGCTCTATCTTCAGGGTCAGGATTTACCAGTATAAACAAATGTTAGGATCTGATAATTAAGAGATGCCTCTGCCTGAA
>WAAE01036730.1:0-13959 GCA_013400495.1 Nicator chloris | reverse complement strand
CCAGCACTCACCTCTTGGTGGCAATTTTGCGTGGCTGATACACTGATTTTGTAGGTCTTCTGTGTTTTAAAATATTGGCCATATCTTTTGCAAAATGGGGGATGTTTCTCCAGGAATGGAGTTTTAGGTCCTTTGGTAGCAAGTGCTACATAAAGCTTTTCCTACAGCTGGAGATTTTATGAGGTCTTTTTGCCTTGCAGATTTTCTGTGTGAGGTCTTCAAGAAACTCTGTTCTCATTTTAGCCATCTTTTTTTCTGTGATGACAGTAAAAGCATAATCATCTCTGAAATGTCAATTCTTCTTTCTTCTTGGACAGAAAAATGACCAATAGTGCTACAGTTCTCTAGGAAAGACAGATGATATTATCTGTCTTATTTCTAAAGAAAATTCAAAAAATAGATATGAACTGTGACTATGAATGCTGACATAACCATTTCCTGTTACAAAACTAGATCAAAACACTAATCACCGAGTGTGTGTAAGACTCTGTTACTGCTTCAGAGCATAAATTTATTAAATAGTATCAATAATAATTACTAGAATATTAAAAACTGATTTTACTCCCACAAGTACATGCCAAGTACATATCCTAGATAGTTTCAGCCTGTCAGTTTATTTTTATAGTTTGCACATCAGAAAATTTTGCAAATTTTTGTCATTGCCCACAAAAATGTACTTGATGACTTTAAATTTGCATTTGGCTTGAAATTTGTATTTTGCTTATTTCCTCAAAGTCCCACTGTTCTTCACATCTGATGTACTTATATATTCTCTTTAAATTTGTGTCACCAGGAAACTTCATTGGCGTAATTTTCTTTTGGTTGATGTAATTCTTAAAAACATTAGCTGACATCAGCTACAAGACTGATTCTTTAAAAACTCTAAAAAGTAGAATCCTGCCATCCCTGTCAACACTCCAGTTCCTTATTTATCTTAAAAAATTTGCCTCGACTTCTGAACCTCACTTTTAAGACAATATTACGGGCTTTGCACCATATTCAGTGTTTTACTGAAAGATTAGATCTATTTTCTATCCTATTGCAAAGTTCCTGGGTCTTAGCTCCCACCCCCACATCATCTTTATTCTTAAAAGACACCTACCACTTGCCAAGTGCTTTATGCTTTACTTTGATTGTAGTAATAAGCTGAAAAAGCGCCCCTGTGATTATTTACCAAACCTAAAATGTAATTCAAAGGAAAAACTGCAACTTTCTCCTCTAGAAACTCTAAGTTCAATCTACCACATAATCATGTATTTAGGGTTGTGATAACAGATGCATAGTGTCTATGAGTCACTTTTTTTTTTTTATGTCAGATCCAAAATTATAGGTCTCTTTTGATAATTTCTACTCCAGAGTCTTGCCTCCAGAGGAAAAAGGTGAAGGAACAGCATCTGAGAATTAAATACCACGTGGAGAACATGACAATTCACCTTTCCTGCTTTGGAATTAGAGTTTAATTATAATCAAAGAACCCTTCAACCTAAATTGCAATTGCAGATTTTACAACCACTTCTGATGGTTCATGTGTTGCAAGTAGTTTCTAGAATGATTTGCATCAGTTTATACTGTTTGCCACTAATACTTCTCTAAGAAAGATCTCCAGCAGAGATGATGGCCAATGCTGTTGAAATCTCCAGGTCCTCACTAGTTCTGAATTTGTTTCTTCTTCAGTTTTCAGATATGATATTGTCCCACAGCTGTGAATGCCTGATTGCAGAAGTCTGCTTTTTACTGCAGGCTTAATTAGAAAAATCTGAAGCTGTTGTTCTAATGAGTTGTCATAGCAAATGGTGCAGTTCATCTGGTCAAGCAGGTCACCAGATATACATATTCAGTCTATGAGAAACCTGCATTATTCATCTTTGGGCAAAAGGATAGTGTGCTGTACCAATAAAGTCTTTACACTGATACCAGCCTCCACCTACATCAATATCTTATATATATAGAGGGTTGGTTAGGATGCATTATTTACTTTTAGCTACTTGACCAACTGGAAGTGTTTCAGCAGTGGATTTGGGGTTTTAACACAAATTGGGTACAGAAGGAAATGACTTCTCCTTGAGAAAAGCCAAGCTCCTTTCTGTATAGTAACAGAACAGGAGAGAAAGTACGAGCAGGGCCAGGTAGGATTAACAATAAAAAACAAGAATAGTGAGCATAGCAGCTTGGTTTCATGTAGATAGAACCAGATTTTTCAGCCTAAGATGGAAAGGAAAAGCTAATTTTTGTTTGCATGCATTATATAATGAATTGTAACTGATTTTGCTCAGCTAATTTGAAAATTCTTCTTTCTGAAATTAGAGGGGAGAAATCCAGGCCTGAATGTTTCATTGTTTCCACTGTGCTCTTGATTTTGTCTGCATGCTAGCTTGCATAACACTGATAGAGATCCACCCTGGTTACATGATGGGCATTGTATTCCTGTTAAACTCATTTTGCACCAGTTTTAGTGAAATATAAACCAAGCCTAACCTTTGTCTTTTTCTCATCTTATAAACTGGCCTAATCCTGAATTATTTTCATAAGGCTTGATGAGTAATAGCTCATGAGCACTTATGTAGCACTTTTGGATCTTCACAAAGAAAGCCTAAAAGAAGGTTAGTGCCCAAGCTGCGTTTAAATTTCCTCTGGAGTTTGAAAATCTCAAAGCTTTGCTCAGAACATGGGGGAAGATAGCCTGTTTTTCTAAAGGCTATTTCAAGAGAGAGCTCATGTACCCAGTATCTTGTTCTCTCCAAGCAGGGAAAACATTGAGATGCCCTAAATCCTAACTTCCCTTCCCATCCCACGGTGCTTGTTCCACATGCTTTCATAGCAGGTGTGCTTATTTGTCCCCCTCATCAATTTTAAATTCAAAATGGATTCATTTGCTTAGCTGCTTCTTTCAACAAACATCTCCAAAAAGATTAGTATCACCAAGATCACCCTAAATGACTCCCAGCTGATTAGCACAAACATAATATGATTTGGAAGCTTCAATTTTATGATTGCTTTAATACCTCCAAGCTGATCACAGCCTTTCACAACTACTTGTATACCAGTTATACATCTAAGTGCTCTCCTATTTCTTCTCCCACCTGTTTATGAGAATGCCTCTTTACAGCAATCTTTTTTATACAAAAGTATCCTGTTTCAATGCCCTTATTTCAAAGTGACTGCTGCCAGAGGAAATGCACCAGTGTGAATACTTAGATTGTTATGGAAATGCTGGAATAAGTATTCTGACTGAAAGCCATCAAACAATTCTGCTTATTGAGAATTATTTTTTTTATCTCCTTGCAGACTATGCATTCTCTTCAATTTACATCAGAGCGGGCTGTTTACTAAATGGCATGACATCAGAGTGGTCAGCACACCAAAGTGATTGTTCTCTGTGTGCCCTGGAATTTGGGGATTTTCAAGATTTGAATGGTGGTAGCAGCAGCAGTTATGAGAGAAGAGTAGTTTCTTAATCAAGCACAGCATATCCAACTGAAAGCTCCCTTCTCTCTCATGTAACCTGCCTGAATTTAGTGGGGAGGGGCAGAAAACATAGTGACATAATGAAAATCCGTAGAGAGGTTTTCTTCAAGAATAAAGAAATGCCATAAATACAGCTTTGAGAATGAGATATTGAAAATTGTGTTGAAAATGAGATGTGTAAATGTATTGCTTTTCCTTTCGTGCTTCAAAAATACAATTTTCAACCTCTTGACTGGAACATACCTGAAATTATTCTGCTTCTTGTCAGACCTCTGTCAGATGTTCTTTGAAAAGGCTATTTGGCAGATGTATGAAACAACACATACAAAAGGCCTTGAAGGTTTTGGGATAGTGTCTGATAGCTGTGTGAACCACTGACCAAATAGGCAATTGCAAACATTTTGTGGCACATTTTGCTCTCTGCTGTTGTATCACCTCTGCCTTTTTTATGTCTGAAACAAGACCCCTGAGGAAAGACTTGGGGGTGTGTGTCATTATCTCCTGTTTTTACAAAGAAATTCAACAGCATGGCTGAATCCACTCCCATGATGGGTTTCAGAGAAAAAAATGTGTGGCAAAAATAGGTTACTGACACTTTATATGCATTGAGAGGCATTAAGTTTACAAAAATATTAGGCATGCCCATGCATCTGTTATGAGCAATTGCCTTTCTGGTAATTCATCCATTCTACCATTCGTTGTATTCTGCCCCAGCCAAATTACCAGCATTTCAGAACAACATGCCAAAAATCAGCCAAGGCAGTAGTTTACAACTGACAGAAATGGGGTCTATTAAATTCAGAAGAGCTTTGGAAACCAACCTAGGCAAGTCTAAGTACATCACAATTTCAGAGAGGCAACAAGCATTAGAATTTTTTTATTGCTATTTAACCAGTTAATAAATGATGTCTCTGGAATATTTGAACTCTTCATAAGGCTTTAGACTGTACTGTCTTGTAGATAACCAGCTTTACTGAAGATCAATGTGAAACCAAATGTACTCATGATTTATGCTAAAGACTTTGACATCTGGAGAATATTTAAAGATTTCAAAAGAGCAAACTCGGAATGTTGGCACATTAGATCACTGTAGCTCTTTTGCATTGAGTTGAAGGATTTTTTTATGGTTGAAATGTTAAATGTAATTTTCAGTAATATGCTTTAATGCATGTACATTGTTTTATGGTTGCTTTTAGCCAATTTAAAAATTACAGAGGGCTAATATATGTCCATTAATAACTATGCAAATACGATAGTTTAAAATAATGTAATTTATTTCTTCTAATTTGGTATCACAAACACCAAATTGTTATGTAGAAGGGAAAAGTCAAATGAGTGAGGTTCAAACTCAGCAGCACACACTTAATGAGATAATACTGTCTAGTAATATATTTGTCAATTCTGACAAACTGGGTTTAAAACCTAGAAAATCTCTGTTCAATAGAAAATTCTTCACCCCTGTCAATAGTTATTAAGATAATTATGTTTTCTCTTTCTTCTAGGCTTTTGAGACTCTCACTTCTGTTGCTGGTTTTTCCATCTTGAGGATTCATCAATAAGTTCTCAGTGAGCATTTCTATACTGTTAATGTATTTAATTATCAGATATTTGTTATTTCCTAATCCTAAAGGGATGTTTTACAACAGTACATTTCTTCTCTGGGGTGAGTGTATAGATTTTGGATTCCTGTGGATTATACAACGCTTTTAGAGGAGTTATATAATTTACAACAGTTAAAAAGCTTATACAGTTTTGGCACATGTTCCTATATTAAGGGCAGGCATTTATTTTGACTCTCATGTCCTCAGTCCTTTAGTTCTTCTGTGAAACAAGCAAAGAAAGAAGCATGCCTGTGCAAGTGGCAAAACCATTCATTACCACAAGACCTCTGTACTTCTGGCCACGTGTGCTGGGTTCCGGCACTAGGGGAAGGTTAAATGAAAGATTTTTTCCTGTAATGTGACTCTATCCTCTCAACGTGCTGTAGTTCCACAGCACAGGATTCGTCCCTTCCCATTAATTTCTCTTTGCAGAAGGCAGCAAGAGGAGGGACTCCTGTTGTGAGGGTCAAGGAGGCTGCTCTGCACAGCCTGTGCTCGACACCCCTGAGTGACCCAGGGCTCCCCTCTCCAGCAGCCAAATAACTCTGCCAGACTGGAGAACTGCTGCAGGTTTGGGACAATTCCATTTAGGCTACCTACCAGGATCATTGCTGCATTTTTAGTGAGAATGTGTTTGTTTTTACTAAAACAAATGAGGACAACTAGTAAATAGAGCAATTTAGGAAGTGTTTGATGGAGTGATCACTGAAAATTGTGAGAGAATGCAGTTTTTCTAAAGTTTTTCTGCACCTTGTGTCAGTCATGATTGAAACCAGAGAATGTTGTCAGCCTGCCTTATGCAGAAATTAGAAGTTGATTTCCCAAAGGTCCTTTCTGGTCTTTCAGGGGAGGAGCATCTTTTTCTTGTCATTAAATAAAAGCCATTTCTGCATCAATAATAAACTAATTGTTTATAATTGATAATTGCTTTGGCTTAGTGTCTGATAAACTTCTGCCACTTCCAAACTTAATACTGATTTTCCACTTATAACATTTTGTACCAATGTGCAATAACATAGTCCAGGATTTTTTTTCTTTTTTTCTCCATCCTGCAAACATCCTTATGTGTTGGTGAATTCATTAACCATAATTTGGATGTTTTTAATCGCTTCGATAAAGACAACATTAATTTGTCAGTAGTGCCAAAATTTTAAAATCAGACTGTTGAGCGGCATTGAGTGAAATGCTTTGCAGAAATCTCAACATATTATGTCAACACAATTACATTTATTAGTGAGATTAAAATCTTGTCAGGGACACTGCCTTCTGTTAGATTCACGACTATCAGCTTTAGTGAAGGGAAAAAAAATTCGAGATAACTTTTCACTTTAATGGTTGAAGTCAACTGAAGGATTACCCTGTCTTTCCCAAAAGGCAGACATTCTTCTGCATAACTATATCTATGGCACGTTCATTTTCAGGAGCTTAGACCTTTTTTATGCTGCTTCAGTAACTGACAGATGAACTGGAAGACAAGTTTCATTTCACATACTTTAATTGTATCGCAGCTCTTGGACCATCCAGCTTGCTTGCTGAAGCAGTGGAACGTTGCAGACTTTCATTAATTCCTGTCAGAAGTTTTAATTTACCAAAAAAAAAAAGTACTGATCCAGAAACAGCCTGCTGGATACTCACAGTTTTAGAACATGTACTTGTCCAAAATCTTCTCAAAGCTGATGGAAGTGGGTTCGTTCCAGGGGTAATAAATTTTTTGCATCTGTGAGCAATTTCTGCTTTGATAGAGGGAGACAGCACAATACATAATGACTGTGCTCAGACAACGTTCTAGAGTAGCACTTTGGCTTTTGAAAGTTGTCAGAGCTTGATTGACTTCAGTGGCATTGTTCCAGTTTGCACAGTCCGAATATTTGTCTCAGCTTCTGACTGCACTTTTTTTTCCTCCTTTCTCATCTGAACTTCTCAACTGAAAGATCTACCTCACCCCTGAAACTGCAGGTGTTCAAATGCAGGTGTTGCAATTCCCAACTATTTGCTTCCTTGCACTGAATCTCAGTCTCTGAGAGGAGCCCTGTGCATACCTGTGGGGGTTTTTTTGTTTTTGTTTTTGTTTTGTTTTGTTTTGTTTTGTTTTTTTTTTTTTGTTTGGCAATATCTAAAATTTACAGCTGTTTTTTACTCATCATTATCACATAAACATACAGGTATCCAGGCTGAGTGTCTTCATTTGTCTAGAATTTTCAAAGCAGAAATAATTATATTTTCCTGTCTTTGTACTGACAAGTGCTTGGGAGGTACAGAGGTTTTCAGCTCTTGTTTAGTTAGCATCAGGTCTGAATGATCAGTCAACAGAATGTCAGATAAGATTCAGGGTAGATCAGATACAGAGGTTTTCAGCCCTTGTTTAGTTAGCATTCAGCAGGATCTGTGTGTTTTCCATTTGGCATCACTAACATCATACACCCTCAAAGGCAGAGATATCCTTTCTGTCTGCTTCCCCACACCACAGAAACTACTGATCAATAAAAAAGGCGGCTATCTTCTCTTCTTAAGTGACTTTAAGCTCTGAAGTTCAAGCAGAATGAGAAAAGTAACAGAAGCACCTCTACAAAAGAGAGTCACCACCATCCCCTTCTGACTCAGAAGACAAGGTGTGCAAAACGCTTTCTTCCTTAGCCCCAAATACCACGTAAGCCAAAGATGAAATATTCCTATGTTTCCATCTCACAGGTAAAATGAATTGCCTATTTGAACATTATTAGTGCACAAAGTGTAAATTCCTGTGTAGCTGAAGGTAAAGTCCGGTTTAGGTAGCTGTCAAAGCAAGAGAAAAGTCCAGCATGTCAAGACACTTAGTACATACAGGTTATTTGTATCTGGTAAAAGTTGGAGAAGTTCAGCCCTTCTGAAAACCAGGTCATGTTCACAGGTGGTCGAAACCCTTCTCTTAAGCATGGAAATTTCCATATTTCCTTACTGGCAAGATGGTGAGTTCAGACAAACCTGCTTACTGAACCCCACTCCATCCACTGCCCTAAGCTGAGATGAAAAACACAGCTGCAATATTTCCTAGCAGATACTTGAGCTTTCTTTAAAGAATCCTCAGTAGTATCAGGCCCAGTTTTCCTGAAAGTCATTTCAGATTTTTAATTATCCTGGATAATTAAACACTTTCTCCTTTGCAGCAATTTGTGCTCATTACTCTCTGCCCTATCCTCAGTGGACATGAATAATGGTTTGCTGCCTTCATTTTTGTTCCAGTATTTGACAAGCTGGAAGACCAATAAGTTTTCTAACTCTTGTCTTCTCTATGCACAATCAGCTCATTCCTTTCATGGTTTTTTGCTTCATATGTTATATACAACACTTCTCTCTGGTGTTTTTAATGGCATATTTGCCTATATGGTGGAAGTAGGCAAACAAAGCCAAGTGCATGGAATTAATAGGGGAAATCTTGCCTTTTGATGTTCTCAGTATATTAAAACACACAGCCAAAGCAAACTTTGTCCTTGATGCATTTCCACCAGATTGCCACTGGGGATTCTTTTTCATGCCATCTTTACAAGGACACAAACACTACAAAGCATGCAGGAGTAGTAGGTTATTCATGGTGGTAAAAGGGACACCTGTCTAGGAGACATGGTGGAAGGGACAGGTCTGAATGATCAGTCAACAGAATGTCAGATAGGATTCAGGGTAGGTGAATTGATGAATGTGGGAAAAAGTTGTGTGAATTTCCCCTAATTGGCCCCAAATTGGTGTCACCACTTGGTGGGAAGGCCGGGGTTTGGCATGGTCAGGTTCAGGGGAAGCAAACAGGGATCAAAAAAGTGAGAGGGCTTCTACACAAGGAAGAGTTGTGTAACTGGTGCATCTTCTGGCTGGAAGAGACCCTTGGGGTGAGAGCCACAAAATAACAGCAAGCTTGGAGAAAAAGATAGTGACTTTATATAAATAAAGAAGTAGGGATATTGAACAGAAATAATGGGAACCACAGTTCAGACAGGAGGAAGCAGTATGTTTGCATGTTTGATTTAGACTTGTGAATGCCCTTGTCCAGAGCATTGTGGCTGCTGGATTCAAGGGATTTTATCATGGACTCAGAGAGAGGCTGGATGATTTCATGGAAAAGGGCTTAGGGTAAGTAAATACACAGAAAAGAGTATACAGCCCAGGAATCTCCTGAAGAGGACAATGCTAGATGACAGGAAATCAGCATAAAGAATTCTTGTACTGAAATTTGGTGCTAGTGTTTTGTGGAGAATATTAGGCAACATGGATCTGTGATGTCACCCAGTGCCACATTTATTCCTAAAGTCAGACCAGTGCACTGAATTTTTGTCAGGTGCAACCAATATTTCTTCTCCTGAGGAGATAAAAATGAAATTCTGGGCTTGTTAATGACAAAACCAGCTTTCTCACTGACATCACCAGATGGGCATTTCATTCCAGGAATTTCATCGGCAATAGATTGTCCTGGAAGCAAACAGTGGAACTGTAAAACCTTCCATGATGTTGGCATTTCTGAGAAAATAGTGCAAAATTCAAGGTGCAGCTCAATATTAATTATTCCAAATGCACAGAACAAATGTTCTGAATGGCAACTGTCAGAGACAAACCTAACCAGAGAAATATTTTGATTGATCCTATTTAAACTTTGAGATGTTATGCTTCCTCTCAAGAGCTCAAAAATATTATTTTGGAAATAATAGTTTTCTGAAAATAATATTACTGTGACTGTAACAAGGTAAAATTGTCTCATTCCTGTTTTGCATTAGAGCAATTGGGGGACTCACAAGATTCTACTCAAAAGTGGAAGTGTCAGGGTAGATAATGGCATCTGTGGAAAATTTTTTTGTAGAGTTGGCACTGCTGCCCTGTTAATGGCTTTATTTTAGGAGATAGATAAGGTGTTATGTCTATGTTATGATAGATAAGGAGAAACTTAATTGGAAGTTTAACTTTTTTCTGATCTAAAAATGTTTTCTCTGTGCCTGAGGTGTGAAAAAACCTCATATGTTTGTTGTGATTGTGACACTGATCGCTGCAGTTTCGGCTCTGATCCCCTGCAGAGATGTAACCAAGTTTTTCCCTCTAAGGAAGATGCAACATTTTTGTCCAAGCCTATGGCACAAACACTGCCTCTCCTCTCCTGTGTGTACACTATTGGGGACCAGATGCTGTGTGAAGTGTCACAAATGGTGTGAAAAACAAGGAAGTGCTGGATTGCTTAACAGCAATTTTGATGCTTTATAAAATCTCTAAAGCTTTATGAAATCGTAATGAGATTGCACCAATTCCCAGAAGGGGCTCAGACACCAAAAGAAAACACGTGAGTGTTTTAGTGCCCAGAACAGGATTTCAATTTTCCAGTTAATCCTCTCTCTACAAGAACCATAAACCAATGATTTATATAGTTAGCTATCTAAAGTGAAAACATGTACAGAGATATGTGAAGTAAGCTGCTGTTCTTATTTATTGCTTGTTCTATAACTGAGCTCAGTAATCCACTTCAGGGCAGAGCCTGATGTATGAGAAGCACTGCATACACAAGTATCTGGGAAGCTGCCTATTTGAAAAACAGTATATTCCAAAGGTTATTTCAAAGTAAATTTTTTACATCTAGAAATTTATCTGGCCTTTTAAAATTAGATGGAAACATCACTTACAAAAAATTAATTTATTTCCAGCCGAACTGTTTTGGAAGGAATGGAAACTGCTAAAAAGGAAAAGCCGTCTTTAAATGGTTTAGCAATGTTTTCTTATGAGGCTTCTGATTTCTACTTCCCATTGTAGGCAGCTTACATTCGGTATGGCTTTCAGTTCCTCACAGAGGTTCTCATTCCAGATTTTAGTTTTTGACAAAGTGACCAAGTGCAATGTTAGCTTGGATGAACATCATTCAAATGAATATGATTCCACATCAAAGTGCACAAACCTGAGTACTATTATGTAGCCTTTTGAACCCAAAACACTCTTTCTGTTGACATCAGAGAGAGGTGAATCAGGGTGTAACGTGGCACACTGATGTGTATTTTCTATAAAGGGGTGCTTTGTGTATTAGCTTGAAGAAGTGGTGTGGTGCACGCTTCTGTGGCTGCTAAGAAATCAAGAAGATGCCCCTTCCCTGTGATGTGTTTTATGCACAGATGTGACACAGACTGACATGCCTGGGGCTTTTTTTCTGGGTACTTCTGAGCATTGGGTTAATGTGCTTGACATGTCTGGTATGATTATATCACACCCTTTTTGCTGATTTTGCCAAAAAAGCATTTTGCTACAGTAGTGTGTCAGCAGGTTATGAGGGAAGCAAGGGCTCATCAGCCTCAGTTAGAAAATAGGTTAGAGCCAGCTTTAGTGGGAAAGGGACAGAAAAGAGCTCTGCAGCCACAGCCACATCAGTGAACCAGGACTGTGTATGTCACACTGCACACGGTGCAGGAATAGTGATGAAAGGAGCGGCTGCTGTCTCCTTAGAGAATATATCAATCATGATCTTCAGAAGTCACCTTTCACGGATCTACATGCTGGTTGGGCACTGGAACTGCTCCCCAGGGCAGTGGTCACAGCACCAAGCCTGTCTGAGTTCAGGAAGCATTTGGACAATGCTCCCAGGCACATGGTGTGATTCTTGGGGTGTCCTGAGCAGGGTCAAGAGTGGAACTTCAATGATCTTTGTGGGTCTCTTCCGACTCAGGACGTTCTATGATTTTATGATTCTAACTCACCTTATCCCTTCACAATATGTTGATTCACAACAGCTGGCTGTGAAAGGACCCAGAGGTTCAGACTTGTCATTTTATCCAGAAGGTTAAAGCCTTAATTGGCATGAGCAGTGCTCCAATTCTGGGTAGCTCTTCAATCTTGCAGAGAAAAGTATAGCAAGATCCAGGCTGAAACCAGAGGATGTCAAGTGAGAAATAAAGTATATTTTTTATTTGTTTATCTTTGTTTATTTTAACCAGTGAACAAAGTGGATCCTAGAACAATTTATGTAAGCAAAAGTATTTTCTTTAGAATTATTGGTTTTGATACTTAGGCAGCTAAACAGATTACGTCACCAGTTGTCTTGGAATTAATTCTAGGTGTTTTTGTACTATAAAATAGATTATAGCAAAATTTAAAGTCTGTCACAATGTCCCGTCAATTCTTAATTCTTCTTCTTTAGTTTTGCCAGCACATTCTCCTGCCTCAGCTATTTGTTTTTGATATTAATTTTAAAATGTACATACAGCTGCCAAGTAGATGTACTGGTAAGCATGCTCTGGGGTATGGATAAATAAGATAGAAGCCATAGAACAAAGTTTTTTGAGTAAATATATACTTGAGAGGGTGAAATGGCTTTAATTAGAAAACTGTTCTCAAAGGACATTTTGAGAGAGAACACTGGGTATATCATCAGGGTAAAACATCTAGGTATATCATGCTGTAGATATATTCTAGTATTTAATCTGAAAGCTCTGAAATGAGCTCCTTTCAGACCAGTGGTGCTGGAAAAGATTGAATAATGTTCTGATAATTTTGAAATTCTCAGTTAAAAATTTTTTTTGCAATAAATGTTTTCTACCTGACTCTCACTGATATTAGATTTTTATCCTATTGAAATGCACATTGAAGTGTCCCATTATCTAATGAGTAACTTTGCTAATCTTGTAGGAAAATCATATTTGAATGCAATATATTTTCTGTTTCATAGCTGTGAAGAAGTGCACATTCTTCACTCTGTTGTAGCATAGCAGTGTCTCACAGCCTGCCACCTCCAGAAAGAAGTGCTGAGACTCACAAGATTCCTACTTCTCCAAAGTCATTTATCCAAACTGACACGTAGGCTTTAAAAGAAATGTTAGAGCTGGGATGGTTAAAATTTCGTGAGCTTTGTATAATTCCCTTTTCATAAGAGGCACAAAGCTCTTTGTTATGCAGATCTGTGTCTGTGCCAGTGATGTACTGCATATCTCGTGCTGCTCTTCCTTCCTACCTTCAGTCCTACCTTCAGAGAAGCTGTCTGATGTGGGAATAGCAATCTGCAGGGGGGATCTCTAATGTGTAATAAGGTGGGAATGAGTAATTGAAGACATTCTGAGGGTATAAAGTCATGGCTGCTGAGCTTAGGCCACATTTGAACTCAGCCTCAGGCAGCTAACTGAAAATAATAGCAATGACACATATTTTATCCAGTGCTTTTTGAGTGCAAAGCACATCACAAAGATGGGTAGAAAAGCTGTAACAGGAACTGCAGCCAGTCTTTGCCTCAGTGACTTATCCACCCAGGAAACTACTAATGGTGCAGCTCTGCTCTGTGAGCTACTCCTGTCCTTTGAGGTCGCTCCCTGCAGGAAAGTGGCTGCATTTCATTTGGAACAAAACTTTAGGTGGGAGAAGAGTAAGGTATGAAAGATGAGAGAACTGGAATAGTTAATGGCAACTGATTCATGTAGAGTTCTAAGGGCAGCCTGGCTGAGCAGAACCACTTATGTAATGGTTTGAGCAAGTGCCAGAGGTAGGTACCATGGTGAAGTTATGCAGGTGATGGGAGAGGTGTTATTCTGCTGTGGAAAGTGGAGGCAAGACTGGGGTATTTCTGAGGGAGGTGCTTGTCCTCAGCACAATAAATGTTGACTGTTTGTTGTTACCAGGTGCCTGGGTACTTGGGAAACTCAGATATGGTTGGAGTGGAGGTGAGACATAATTTACCAGATCTTGCTGAGAAAAGGATATATCAGCTTTAGGAAAGCCTCCACTTCTGTCTGGACAAGTCAGGACAACTAATTAGTCATTTTGATCTAATGACCTTTGATTGTCCTCACAAGTGATTGCAGGCATGGAGTTAGTATCCCAATTGAGATCACTTCAGCCCAAAGACAGGCAAGCAACTGCTAATGCACAGGCAGATGCAATGTGCACCTCCAAACCAGTGCCCTTCCCTTCCCTTCCC
>WAAE01036729.1:0-18386 GCA_013400495.1 Nicator chloris | reverse complement strand
CTCATGATTACACAAAAGTATTCCTGCCGATTATGCCTTTTTAAAGTTCTGATTTAGGATCTGCAGAAATAGTAGAGCCCAACTACAATTACACTGTGATGGATATGTACTGCTTTAAAACAAAAGTCTTGTAGCCAGGGTTCCTAATTTCTCTTTTTATGTGCTTCTACAGGTGTTTGCCTTTGATCACTGCTTCTGGTCCATGGATGAATCAAACACCACAAAATATGCAGGTAAGCTATTTTCTGTATGTTGGACAGTGTAAATAATTTGAGAACATACGGGAGTTTCGGCCTTTGTTTTGTGAAGTTGGTTTGGGGTTGTTTTTGAGGGTTTTTTTTGCATTTTGCACTGTGATGCTCAAGTGACTCCTTCACAGAAGCAGACTTATCATTTTTACAAGGAGTGAGTCATCTGGGTGCTAGCCCCTCAGCTGAAAAGGAATGCAAGTTTTAAAGTGCCTGGGACACTGTTCAGGACGGATGCTTTTACGTCTAAGCTATAACATCGGGGTTTTTATCACTTGGAAATGCCTTTTGTTGTTTCTGTCACTTACCATTTCATTTCTGCATCAGCAGTTACTTCTGACTGATGCTAGTGATGAATGTGTGTGTTTTCAGTGCTCTGCATCTCTTTGCATGAGTAGGGAATAAAGCATGTTCTCCTGAGACAGTGTGGTTATCTCAGGTCTTCCAAGTGATGCATAGTGTGACTGTTCAGATCCCTAATGTCTTTTGAGTGATCAGCTTTGTGACTCCTTCGTCCCAAGAGCTGGATAATCCACACAAGATTGTAATCTTAGCATAACTGGATTTGTCTATTAGTATATCCATATTTTATAAGGGGACTTGTTTTGGTAGAGAGAGCTCTGAACACAGATTTCAAGGCTGTAGTCCATGGAAAGGAAAAAACCCCAAGCATTCAGTTTAGATACTCATATTATGTAATTTTGTGGCCCATAGCAAATCTTGAAAGATGATAGGGTTCATTACCTCAAAGTGTAAGATCAGTGATCTCATAAATGAACTGCCATATAAGTGTGCCAAAAATGTATCTGTGACTACTGTAGGCTCTGGTATGAAATCCCAAACCTTAAGGACTGCAGTTGGTAATAGATTCTGCTATATTTCTTAATTGCCTAAGCAAAGAGAGACTTCTTCAGGAAAAAATGTTTTTCACTGGTTCAGCTATCAAGAGCTGTGTTTGCACTGCACAGTATTTGTAGCTCAGGCTGGGAGAGCCTTTGGAGCCCACAGCAGCTTCTCATGTACCTGCACAGCCCAGAAAACAGTGTCTCGCATCTCTTCCATTTTCTTACTGGCAGGAAAGTTATGAAGTGTTTTTTTGCCTATTCCAGTTAATATTCCTCTCTAGTTTTTGGCTTTGTTTTTTTTCCCTTGTTTTGTTGGAGGGTAGGGGGCGGGGGTTGTGCTGTTGGACTTTTTTTTTTTTTGGTGGAAGACTGTGTGGGAGGCTTTGGTGGTGTTTTTGTTTCTTTTCAGAAATATGCTAAGAATGCAAGCTTAAAGACTTGCATACAAAAACCAATGTTTTCACTGATTTTGTTGTGGTATTTGTTGTATGGTCTTGAAGCTATCTTTTGACTGCCGGCTCTTATGTTCTAGAACATAATGAATTTGATACAATACCAAAATAAAAGTAATTAAAAACCAAACCCAAAGTGTTTCAGGCTTAAGTTACTGGGTTGTTGGCTCGTTCACCTGCTTGGGCATGAGCTGATGCTATCCTATACATCAGTCACATTCCTTCATTTAGGTCCAACAAACCAAATGCTGATATGGCAATATTTCAGTTTTTATATATTGTTAATATTAAGTCCTTTAAAGTCTATTTTCATAGCTTAGCCTCAATGTACATATTTGTTAACAAAAAAAAATTACGGTAACTGGATTTGACTGGGATTTCTGGTAACTTCTTTGCCCCATGGAACAAACCTCCATTGTCCTAGGCATCTTGCAAATAACCATCTTGTCTTACATCCAGAGACTATTGAGACTTTAACAGTCTTTGGTACTATCTTAGAGTCCAAACAAGCCGTCTGACCACCTGACTTTTGGAGCTAAACTGGTAACTGTTGGATGCTGGACTGCAGAAGGAATGCTGATCTGGAAGCTGGGTGCATTAAACACTCCCTGCCCAAAGTAGCTCTCTGTGGATGTGTAAGTTTAGTGTCATTGCCAAGAGCAGGGATGAGTTGCACAATTAAAAGGAAACATGTAAAGCTTGATAGCTAAGTCCAGACTGCTTGAAGATGTAAGTTGTGTTATGAGCTTTAGGCTAAAGTAAAATTCTTAGAAAAAGCATGTGCGACAAATTTAGTTCCTTGAAAAACCCTTTTTTACCTGTGTCACAGAAATACAGTGGAAGATGATACAGTGAAAGGTTTAACAAGTGCTAGGCTACCCTATCAGTCATTGCTCTTTGCAAAACCCAGTGTGCTCATCTTGCATTATATTGAATGGATATGTAGTTGTGTGTATCACAGTGTATTAAAAATTTAGCGGATTGACAAGTGGAGCATGAGAACACACAGAATGGTGTGCACCACAGACAGTATTTGTGGATAACTCTTCTTGCTGTTATATTTTTAATGCACATTTCTTACAGGATCTTTAAAACTATCACACGTGATCAGACTGGCTTTATTTCTCACTTTATTGATTAATCTGTGCTACTACCAGCACTTACTAATATTGTTTGCTCAAATGCGAGATTCCTGTTTGGATAAAATTAATTGCATGGGTAGTTGAAAACAATTCTCAGGCTCTGGGGGTATAGGACTGGCCTTGAAATGGTATTAGCCATCTTTGTTTTTTGAGAGATTTTCAATTTATTTGGCTGAACATAAGGCTTATTTTCTGCGTACTAATTTTCTTTCTGTACTCATGTTCAGGAAGTACCTACCTTATCTTTCTTGAAAATATGGGTATTGTTGCTGTTGGCAGCAGAATTGCTTTCTTAGCAAGTTTTTTTCCAGGTGAAATGGAAACTGCCTTCTTAAATTCTAAATGATCCAGTGATACCACCAACAGAAGTAGTGAAGGTAACCTTCATGTGATAAAAATCTTGCGGAAGGCATCTTTGCAGCTGTCCTTGCAGGATTATCTCTCATAAGAACAGCAGGCAGTCTGGAGTAGAGAAGAGAAGTAAACTCTTTACAAGCCTTTGTGGAACTGGTGCTCTGAGCTCTGCCCCCCAAGATAAGGGAGCTCTTTAACAACTTGATGTCTTCTGTTAGAGAGAGCCCCATCCAACCCATCCTGGAACACTTCCAGGGATGGGACTTCCACAGCTTCTCTGGGCCACCTGTGCCAGTGCCTCGTCATCCTCACAGTAAAGAATTTTTTGCATGTATCCTGTCTAAGCCTATATTCTTTCAGTGTGGGAGGCTTTTTGTTTGTTTTTGTTTGGTTGGTTTTTACACTGAATATTGATGCTGTGCATTTCTGAACAGTTTGTGTCTGTGTCATTCCAAGCAAGGAATGGTTTGTGCTGATCATCACATGCTAGCTCCTGCACCTTTTTTCTGGTGATCTTTTTCTGAGAGACATAGTTAGGTGTCTGGTGAAAATACAGATCTCTCATTGGAAAGGGGTGAAAAAAGTCAATGTAGTAGTTTTTGAGGAGGGGGGGTGAATTTTTTTGTAGGACAGAATGAGTTTGCCTTGATCTGGAAGAGGGATGAGCTTTGTCCGTAGACTGCAGTAGAGGTGCTTTGAGAGTAAGCAAAATAGCTTATTACCATTTGTTCTTGACTTGAATGGGTCAACAGTCAGTCCATGGATAAAGGACACACCTGCTTGCCTTGAAAAGCTCACAGAGAAAAATAACTGCTCGGCATTTTGGTGAAGAGGAGGATATTGAGAAATTCTCAGAGATGAGAACAAAGGATTCTTTTTACAAGCTTGGACAACAGTAAGAGCCTATTGAAGTCTGCAATGAAGTGGATTTTGAAAAGGAAGAAAAGAAACCCTTCAGTTTGGGAAGGATTCAAGAGATGGCATAAATAACTACTGCAGCACTTAGGCAGGTCCTTTCCTAGGACCACACGCTGTATTAACTTGCCCGTGAATTTTTCATAAACTCCCTAACCTGCATCATGTTTGGCCTGAAATCTCAGCTCTGTGTTTCTACAGGCTCCTGAAGGGCCATACACCTGACTTTGAACTAAACTGTAATTTCATAGGAAATATGTTTGCTGACTGCAGCACTTTCCTTTTTATAAGGAAGCACACCAGGCAATTGTCTGAATTAAAGAACTCTACCCTTCTACCCTCACAAGAGAGTGAGTTGTGGATTTTGAGCAGACACAAGTGTCTTGTCTATTTGTAGTTTTGACTTAACATTGAGTTAAGTCAATGTTCCTGGTCTACAAAAAAAAAAAAAAATCACTAGACTTTGCTTCCCTTTCCTCAAAAGGATGGGCAGAGGGGAGATCCTGGCCTGTGAGAACTGGCAGCTCATTTGCTTACCCTGGGCTCCCTGGCAGCCTTGGGCATGCTGTCCCAAGCTTGCCCATGTTCTGAGCAGAGGGTGGGAGAGGGGATAGATGTTGCTGGCATTTAGTTGCCTCTGTAAGGTGCTAAATTGCCTTAACCAGCTGCAAGATTGGGAATTCCCATCTTAAAGACAGTAAGGATTAGTGTAGGGGAAATCTTCCTGTTGGGCAATCTTTTTTCTTAAATTTCTCCCATTTGCTGAAAATTAAGCCATAAGTTAAAACCCCTGCTTACCTCTTTAAATGCTAGGCATCTATGGAAGAAAAATCCTGTAAATAAGAAAAAGTGTGAATTGCAATTAGTATAGATTTATTTAGCAAAACAGAAATGCAGCAGTGTTGACACTGGATCTGTATTCTTTCTTTTGACTGTAAATGCGTATGGATGTAATTCTGTATGATACAGAGTTTGTAATCAGTTTGCAGATCCACTGATAAAATTCATGGAGGAAGCAGTGAGGTTTCTTAATGAAAAATAGCAAAATATCATGGATTATATATTGCTACTCACAGTTCTCTGCATTTGCAGGTTAATAAGATATCCATAGTTGAAATTCAGCATTTTGTGTTCTTTTCTGTGAGTGCACTTAAAATCAAATCTTATTTTATCCCATGATCATTTGACTGATTACTATAAAAAACACTCTTTAATGACCTATTTGTCTATGTTGGTATTGCTGAGCTCTTCAAATATCTAATAAAAATATCATTTTAGAGTTATATATCAGTGTCTCATTGATATTCTGTTTGTGATGACAGTTTGAAAATCAAGTATTTCCTGAAAAATAAATCCAAGTTTGCCAGTGAGATTTAAAGTGGATTCCTTCCGTGATATTTAGCAGTAAAGGAATCTGTAGGTCATCCTTTGGTCATTATGACCATGCACAGTTTTAAAACACTTCGCTATTTGCTTTTTTTCCCCTTAGGAAACGAGGAGGAGGTTACTGGTTTATTGCCTGTCAGAAGTGGCTGATTAAAGTTTTTTCCTCTTCTGACAAATGGTTTTACCTTCCACTCACAATTGCTGTGTAATATATATATACACTTCATTTTTCTTTTAATTTTTTATACTCAGCTTCAGTGTTTGCTTGATTTTGTGTTCTTGCTCAGCAAGATAGTAAGTGGCTCCCTCAGGAGCTGGTTAGAAAGCAAATTTTTTGTTTATTCTGCATTCTTATTAAGATCTTCTGCTGATATATTTCATTCATCAGTAGTTGAACATTCTCTATTTCCAGGTTGTTGAGCAGTGCTCCCTCAGCATAGATATTATAAAATGAACAAATGACCCCTAGTTGAAGTGACTGACTGCACATGGTGAAGGAAATGGAGTTACTCCAGAATACAGTGGATTTTCCTCTGATTTTAGTTCCTATATTCAGCATTTCTGAACTATGTTAATCCAAGTCCAGTGACACTTTAGAATTTTAGAAATTCAGCTAGAAATATACACAAAGACCATTTCATAGTGCATTGCTGCACTAGTTTTTCTTTATAGGAGAAAGGAAACTGGATTATAATTAAAGGAAAATGAAAGTAATGTACTTTGTTGTCCTATTTACGTGCCTCTAAAACATTCTGCAGTCATTCCAGAGATGGTTCTGCAGGAATTCTCTGGGCTACAGAATGTAGATGTTCTCATAAATAATTTTGTAGCGAGATTTATGCTAGTATATGCCATTTTGAGAGTACAGAAGTCACCACTGCATCCACTGTAAGAACTAATTTCTCCTTGCTGGCAGTTGCTGAAACTCCCATACCAAGATGAGAGAGGCAGCTGATCACAGGTGTTCAGAAAGTCACCAGGCAGCGAGACAAAGTTTAAAACCGTACACCTGAAGGTGAACAAATACTGTTGTTAGCTCAGCTCTCCATGTTTTGGGTGTACACACATCTGGTGTAATTGTCTGATCAGAACTCAAAGCAGACAACACATTAAACCTCTTTGTGGTGTACTAATTCTGGGCTTTCCTATTAAAAAAACAAACAAAATCAAACACTATGATTATTTTCATCTTCTACATCTGAAAGATTGAAGTGCATCTAAAATCTACCTGGCTCAGGGAGACGATTTTCAGACTATCAAATTCTGCAGCTGATGTTTCAAATTAAGAATTTGGCAGAATATGTCCTCAAACCGCTCTGTTGAAGTCTCACAGCCTCCTAATACACTTTTTCTTCCCGAATGTCATTGCTTTTATCTTGGTTCCAACATGACCTTTACGCCGCGGGCTAAATCGTAATGCTTATGGGGAAACTTGAGGCCAGTTCCCAAGAGAACTACTTGTATCCCTATGTGCCCATAATGTCTCAGTTCACCAATGAGTTTCATTGAAATTTTGTTACAGAACTGTTTTGGGTATAGTCTGTGATTAAATAATGCATATTAACTACAGAAACTACACTGAAATAATAAAAAATTTAGACATCTGTGTTATTTTCTAAGCATTCAACTTCTATGGCACCTTTTGAAGAACTCACTTTACAAGACAATCAGCAGTATATTTAAGCATGGGTAGCAACAGTTTTGATCTTATCACTCAGTTGTACGTGAGTAATAAGTTTCCATCAGTGCTCTTATAAAAAAAATAACGTGCAAACCTTTTTATTCTTGTTTTTGGTCAGTTTCACTATGTTATACAATTTAAAATAAAGCAAATTATTTTCTAGGTCAAGAAGTGGTGTTCAAGTGCCTTGGAGAAGGAATTCTGGAAAAGGCCTTTCAGGGATATAACGCTTGTATTTTTGCCTATGGACAGACAGGTGAGTGCCCTAACGGGGGAGAACACTTTGTGCGCATGGCAATTGAGAACAACAAAACATAAATATTAAGGTAGATAACATTTCTAAATTGTATTTTGAAATATCATGTTATTTCATATACATCTGGTGACAAGTGAATTCTTAAAAGCAGCTCTGTCAGTATGTTTCTGGTTGTTACCTGTTGGGACCTTTCTCAAAGCCGGTAGTAGAAGGAGTAGTTCCCACTGGAGACTCATTCAGTTTTTAGTGTTTAAGTGTGTTAAAGGGCTCCCAAGTAATGTCCCTGCTGAAAGAAACCTTCAGGATAATTTCTCTTTTTGTTTACCTTGTCCAAAGAATAAGCTATCTGTCTAGAATAGCATGTCATATTGTTCTGATACATGCTGCTAGCGCAACAAAAAGAGAATCAAAATGTGCTTCTTGAATGAATGATAATTAAGAAATTATATTCTAAAGCATTTTCTTCTCTTTTTTTTTTTTTTCTTTTAGGTTCAGGAAAATCCTTTTCCATGATGGGCAATGCAGAGCAGCTGGGTCTGATCCCACGGCTCTGTTGTGCTTTATTTCAGAGAATCTCTGTAGAAGAAAATGAATCTCATACTTTTAAAGTTGAAGTGTCCTATATGGAAATCTACAATGAGAAAGTCAGAGATCTGCTTGACCCAAAAGGGTGAGTAGCTTCACTTCTGTATTCTTGTCTAAAACTCTAAAAACAGGAATTTGTTTTGGAAGTCCCTGGGAAGGTTATTTCAGAATGTATGTTTATATTACTTCTTTAGAGAGGATTAGATACCAAACACCAGAAAGAAGAGAATAGTCATTTAAGCTTGTATCTGAATTAGTAACTAGTGTCATTAATTTAAACATCAGGATACCATCCTACTGATGCAAACAAATACTGTATGAAGTACTTTACCACCAGGAAGCATACAAGTAAATTCTGGGGTATTTCTGCCAGATGATCCAGGCAGTATTTGTGTAGGAATTTTCATCAGCTAGAAGAAATTTGAAGCTTATTTACTGCTTGGTCCTTATGGTTTAGATGCTGAACGTTTTTGAAAGTGGAAAGGTGACACTTTGGAATATGACTAGGAATTCTTTCTTCTGTTTTGTCTACACAGAAAAAGTGGTTAGACACTCCAGCTTGGAGATATGTATACAGGAAGTGGTTTGACAGGACTTTTTCAGCTGAGCATTGCTACATGTGCTTTATATTTCAATTCTTGAACGTAGTTGCTGAAGGTGTTGTATGCAAGTTAGTTAACAAGATGGATTTCAGACTTACTCGGTGTGTGTCAATGGTGTAGAAAATGTGAGAAGAATGGAAGCTTTAGCAATTTGCTGGGGGGAGGATTTTTAGTTTCCTTTTTTTTTCCCTCAGCATTCTTTCTGCCAATTAAGGCACTTCAGGTTTTGTTCCAGCCACAACTACTGGGGTGGGAGGATGCATTAAGAATAATTTATGGATATGGATCAAAACTAGTTAGATTGGTTTGAATCTTTATTGTTTGAGTTAAAAATTCTGGAATACTTTCTTCTTCCTGTTACAATCAAAAAAGACATAAATTGGCTTCTGCTATATAAAAGGTACTTATTTCATATTAGGGTAATTTTTGGATATCCGTGCTAATTAGTAGATCGTGCATGAGGTGTACTTCATTCCGTAGGAGTCGGCAGTCCCTCAAGGTTCGAGAACACAAGGTGTTGGGTCCATATGTCGATGGCCTGTCTCAGCTGGCTGTTACAAACTTTGAGGTAAATCTTTATCAATAACACCTAGGTACACGAGCAGTAGGAGTCTCAGAAGAGGTAAACTAATGTCTGTCCAGATATTTTGGTTCTTGAGTGATTGTGGTCTCTGGCATTTGCAAAGATCTTCTCTATTCCTTCAGGAATATTTATTTCGTGTGGAAGCACTGGGCTTGCCCTTACGTTAGTCACAAATACGGTAGTGGTATCTCATTAATTTGCAGTTTCACTGCATATAATGTATGCCATGAACACAGTATTAGCTTGACACAGGAAACAGGAGGATTCTAAAATAAGGATATTAGTCTTCCAGGATGAATTTGACTTTGTTGTTGAATACTACATTCTATTTTATATAGGTGTGTATATAGGTAATTCATAACTTAAATCACAAGCATCTAAGCCCACTTGATTTACCAGAACACATTCAAAGAAATGAATATTGTGGAAGCCAATGAACTACTATAGGCACAATGGTAATAATTAAAGCAGTGCACTTTTATTGATTGTGTATGACTTTCTTTTTATGAAGGAATTGATTTGGAAATCTGATTTAGAAGTATTTTTTAAAAAAAAAGTTAATTCTTTGTGTAGTGTTGTGTTTTGCTTTTTATGTTTTGGGGTTTTATTATTTTTCTGCAGCATCTGTGCATATTATACAGTTATAAAAACTGCTTTTGAAGCTTTTATGGCAAATTGCTTACTTTGAAAGCACACCTCCTTTGTGCAAATTCTAGTATATGTTGTTCATGCTTAGGTTTTGGCTGATGACTTCTGAAAAGGCTTTGGAAGACTCAGCAAGCACATATGTCAGGCTCTGCATAGTCATCTTTGTCTTGCACATGTGGGAAGGTGAAGGTTAAAGTGAGGTAACGTTTTGAGCCAATTAAGTCAAGATAGCATTAGTGCAAGTCAGTAAAGAGGTGCCCTGTGTTCACTTGTGTAAGTGAATCTGTGCTGGCCTGATTCCTGGCATTGAACGATATGATTTGTAATGTGGATGTCACCAATGTATTTCAGCAGCAGATACGGGAAAGGTTCATTGTCTGTAGTTGCTGGGCTTTAAAGCCCAGCGCTTAAAACAAAGGTATGATTTAACATAGTTCTGTGGCAATACATCTCAAAATGTGCAAAGAATTTTCTCATCACTTCTACCTTCCCTTCTTCCTCTCTCCCACACACCCTTCCATCTAGATGGG
Source organism: Nicator chloris (assembly GCA_013400495.1). NCBI lineage: Eukaryota > Metazoa > Chordata > Aves > Passeriformes > Pycnonotidae > Nicator > Nicator chloris. Next base: position 8,159 of record WAAE01036729.1, on the reverse strand, counting down.
GATTTTGTTTAGCAAGCACAATACTTTGCTTTTATCCTAGCATCCCTTTTTACTCTTTTTGCTCTAGGATATTGAGTCACTAATGTCAGAGGGAAACAAATCACGAACAGTTGCTGCAACCAACATGAATGAAGAAAGCAGCCGCTCTCATGCTGTGTTCAATATTATAGTGACTCAGACACTCTATGACCTGCATTCTGGTGTACGTATTTCTGTTGATTAATTTGTGAAGTTATGGTGGATTCTTCTTCCTTTCTCTTCCACATACATCATCTGTTTAGCTGTGCTTTGACTTTTGATGCCATGGAGTCCAGTAACGAAGATTGAGAGAACCCTGGAAGACTAAGGAAGCACACCAGATAAACGGTTGGATCACTTTTAAGATTATGTTGACACCATGAAACCTTCTTAGGTCTTAACTGTTGCTGGAGTGTTTCAGTGGCCTACTCTGCCATAAGGGTATTGGTGTTACCATGTGGCTGATTCTGGTTCCTTGGTGCTTCAGGCCTTTACTGGAAAGTATATGGGTGACTCTTAAAGATCTGTAAGACCTCTGACAATTCCTTCTTCTCTCATGTCTGGAATGTGATACTTTAATGCACATTATTATGAAGAACAGTGTTTCATGGTGCCAGCGTCAGGCATGTTGGTGCTTCATGCTGGTGTTTCTTAGCTGTTGTTCTCCTATATCCCATCTGTGCAGAATTCTGGAGAGAAGGTCAGCAAGGTCAGCCTGGTGGATTTGGCTGGGAGCGAGAGAGTGTCCAAAACGGGAGCTGCAGGAGAGCGCCTGAAGGAAGGCAGCAACATAAACAAGTAAGACATTGGCATATGCAGGCTGTGAACCCTAATCTTGACGGAATCACTGTTGGTTCCCTGGCCTCCTCTTGGTGTGCTTGTCACAAGTCAGCTCAAATGAGCTTCATCAGAAGCAGTTCAATATGGCTCTTTCAGCTGCTCTGTGCTGAGCAGCATGTGTTTCCTGACATTGGCATAGGGATCCTGATTCATACTTGACTCAGATGAGGGCTATATGAATTTTATCTGGAAAAAGTGACAGCAGTGCTCTTTAATTAAGCATATACCTTTTGTGATTCATTTATACACCCTGTCCCCAGGCTCATGTGTTTGTCTCATCATCTGCTCAAGGAAGAATGCAAAGTTGCAGAGTTGACTGGCTTTGTTCCAACATGAATTAAAATATGTAAGGGTATAATGCACAGTTTGAGAAAATCGGATCAGAATGAAGCTGTGTTGGTTTAGCATTGCCTTGGGCATTTGTGCTCAAGCAGTGACAAGTTTCAAAGCGTGTTTTTAGCTATAATTACTGTGTTATTGTCCAAAAGCAAGCATGTAGCACACTATTACTGCTGTCCTAAATATACTAATTTTCTGGGAAAGAAAGAGTGTAACTGTTACATTGAAAGCTACCGCTTTTTCAATTGATTTCAAAATGTTACAAAATGTTTTGGTATTTTGTGTTAACAATGGCAGCACAATGTATGTATGAACAGCACACATACCTACAATGATTCAAATTTACCTCTTGTTAATTTGAACGTTTGCTCTTTTTAGCTTAGTTTCTAATCTACTTGGTATTTAATGCATCATGGTTAAATTCAGATTGGTTTTACTAGAAACTGTATTTGTATTTTGCGTGAACAAATGTGAAATTCAATGTTTCTTTCTAATTTTTGGCAAAGTATTCAAATGCCACCTCTCCTAACAGCTATTAACAAATTGTAACTATAACTATAAATACAGAAATACTTCAAATTTTTTTTTTTTAGGATATTTATTCAGTGTTAAACTTGTATGGTATCAATGCAGTAGGAGAGAGTTGTTTTGCCCATGCTGAACCTCTTTGACAATACAGAACTTCAGATAAAAGCACCAAGCATTTCTGTAAAAGGTATTTTATAAAGAAAACTGGACAGCTCTTCATTTTCCATTCAATTAAATTCTTATATGATATAAATCTGAAATACTTAGTCCATTTGTTTAACATTCTCTATTTGAAATCTCTTGGAACTGACAGGTGAAAGAGAATTCTTCCACAGAGTGCTGTGCTTGGTGTCTTGTTAGAGTTTTGCTGTTGGAGCTTTAATGAAGTCTGACTTTTTTAAGCCACAAAATAGATGTACATGTTTAATCAGACTAGTTCTTCAGAGAACATTGTGTGCAATCTTCTTTAGGATGTGATGCAACTTACTCATTAGGGAAAGTTAATAATTTTTCTGGAGTGATAGAGTATGTTTAAACCATATACCTTACTATGTCAGCTCCTTTTCTTACTATATTTCTTTTATTAAAAAACCCAGTAACACATATTGGTGGCATGTGTTATGTTTAACGAGATAAAAAATGGAGCTGCTGTCAGGTAAACTTGCTGCTTGTTTTATGTTTTATTGCCTTGAAGAAGAATGTGGAAATAATGTGCCTGTTTATTTAGTGTCTGTACTGTTTGTTTCTAATGAAAACTGGCTAGAGCTGTGGCTAGGTGCCACCTTGGTCCCACAACTTTTCCTGTTGAAAACATTCTTTCCTGTCTTGGGGACAGCATAGTGGAGAGGGGGGCTGCTCTCCCACTTACTAAAGCAACTGAGAGTTGTGTCATTTTGTGTCAACGTCTTCCTCAAGTTGTAACAGAGATGACTTCTGTTTTTTTCTCAGAGCTGATGCAGAGTTGCCTTGGTAAAGGCGGTTTTTGGGAGATTTGCCATACCTCATAGAAAAGCTGGATGTGCTAGTTCCCATACCCAATGTAGAAAAGAAGGTGCCTAACAACTCTTTGTGGTGTAGTCAAAGAACTTCTAGAACCCAGTAGTAGGAGGAAGCAGAATAAACAATCTGTCAATTAGTGGCTACAAAAAATCCACCTTTCTGTGAGCAGTCTGCAGTTTTACCTCTGATTAGTAAAATCATAGCTGTTGTCATTTTAACTTTAGAATGCAAAAAGAAGATGTAGGCAGAGGCAAGGAATAGGTTGGGACAGGTCTGGCTCCAAGCTGATTTGAGGGAGGGTTTTAGTATTCAGAGTTAACTAATAGAAAAGTGCATTCTGCTCATTGAAGGATTTGGTTCTAAATTGTACAGAAGTAGCTTGAATGGGTGTCATTTAGGGACAGAGTTGTGTCCCTGTGATGGGGAAGTGCCACTTCCTTTTGAATGCTGCTGGCCCAGGCCCATGATGGGAGTGTGCCCACTAGCAAGGACAGCCTGGTCATGCCTCAGGAACAGGGACAAGGAGAACAAACAGTGTGCAGAAATGGCACTTTGCTGTAAACTTGTAGCAAGTCCACTCTGCTTCTTCTGGACTGACTCAGTCTGCTGTGTGCTGTGGGCTTAGGCCATGTGGTTGATTCATTATATAAGTACCGTGAGATAGGATCAGAGTAATGACAGATCTCTGGAGCATCATTCAGCACAAAGCAAAGCAGCTGAGGAGTCCTGTAATCATTTTGTTGGGCAGCCATTCCTTTTGCTGCTTCCCTTAAAAGTCTTTAAACAGTTTTTTGTTATGAAATCTCAAGCAAGCTACATAAATGATTCCAATTTGGCTTTTATTGCAGATGTTAACAGTTAGTCTTAAAATAAGATCAGTATTTTTAAGGAACAGAAATATTATCACATTTTTTAATCCCATGTTAATAAACTGTACCTTATAATTTCCTGTTCATTAAAATTGGTGCTGCAGCCCAGTTGGGAAATAGTTTTCAATCACAGGTCTTCTTGAATCTCTGTTCTTCCTACTTACCTTCTGGCTGTCCATTTCTTCCCCCTCTGGGTTTGGCTTTGGTTTTCACATTTCCACTCATTTAAAGAGAGTAAGAGGAATCAGAGGAAAGTAGTCTAGGGTAGTTTTTTAGCTTTATGCTCCTTGGACTCCATTGGGAGTGTGCTAGTGGTGCTTTTCAATTGTGCTGGAGGAGGTTGCTATAGAGCAGCACAGAGCATCCTACTGTTTGCTCTTGCATGTTTAGCATGCTGTCATCTCTGTGGAGATCAGAGGCTGGAGGGAAGAACTAGTTCTTCTTTTTCTGTCCTCCTCTCACAAACATTCAGAGGTTATTGGGCTTTTCTTTAGGCCACAGAACTTAACTTTCTATTTTTGCGATGAATTTTTCAGAGGTGAATCAGAAAGTTGTCCTACAGGCAAATTTACAAAATAGAGTGCTCTCTTGGGAGTTCTGGTTACCTAACCCTTCCTTAAATTTATTTTGATTTTGCTCCCAGGTCTATGCTATCTTTATGCCATATGGGATACCTTTTGTGGTACATGTAATGGTTCTTGCTAATTTGCCCTTGTCTATCTTCCTTGAAATACCCTTCTGCAACATTTTTGTCATTTTCTAAGTGCTATTTCTGAACCTGTGACGGTTTCAAGGAGCACTGAGGCTCTGTTATAAATATTGTGCAAATGCTGTCTAGAAACCAAAATAGTATTAGTTCTTTGAAAAGAAAACACAAGAAGGTTAAGTGGAACAGTACAATTAAAGATTTGTTTGACTATCTAATTGCAATGCTGCTGAAGCTTTTTTCTTGGTACTTATAGCGAGTAGCTGGATATTTGAGCAGGAGTGTGACAGACCCAGAATTCTCTTGGGCTTCAGCGATGTCTCCTTTAAAACCCTTCAGGCATCTATTTAATGTTCTCAGGCTCCTCAACAAGCTCATTATCTTAAACATACTCACCCCAAGAGCCCTGATGTCACTTAAAATTTACACAGGGTTGTATAAGAATTGCATAATATAGCACACATATGCTTTGCATGTATTCCTGACACAGTTACCCCTGTTGGTGGAAGTTGTACATGTACCAAAATGTACATGAGTTGGCTATTTTCTTCACAATTCTAGAGTGTTGTTTGGGATTCAGCTGCCTCCTAAGCAATTTGGGGGCTTTTCTCTTTCACGTTTGTGCAGCGCCTTTGTAACTGAGAGATTGTTTGGTCTATGCCCCCAGAAGAAGCTGCTGAGGCTCTTCCTCAATTATAACCCAACCCATTTGTCAAAGGACCTCCTAATCTGCCTCTTCTGATCAGCAGCCTTCTGTGGCTTTGTGATGGCTGGCTGGTCACTGATTCACCAGGCCAGGCAGATGAGTATTCCTGGGCCATAGCTGGGTTTTTTCTGAGGATGCCTCCTTATGGCTGGAGCATTGTTTGGTTTTAGTTGGCATTTGAGTCAGTGTTCTTAAACATTGTTCCCAGAGACAGGGGTTCTTGCTGTGCTGCCAACACTGACTTGTAACACTGTCATGAGACTGTGCCCAAATCAGAAAGATTTTTATCCTCTGAGAAAAGGTAGATGTGAGGGCAGTGATTTTTCATATACTGAAGCAGTCTATTTTACACTTTTCAAACTATTCTAAATATTTCAACATAGTCTTTCTGAAATATGATCTCAGTACCACCTGTGATGAAACACTGTTGATAAGAGTTTTTTTCATCCAAACATATAACTTTAAAGAAATGCACTGCCTTGTTTGAAGTAGGGCAATGGGCTAGCTGGTCTCTTGGTGGTCGTTTCCAACTTAAATTATTCTATGATATTTTAAAAACTGGATATGAAGTTCTGCAGAGCAATCCCTTTTTTCTGTGTTTTATTTAATCTGCATTTGGAATATGTGTTAAAGCTGTTCTGCTGTTTTGCGTTTATAGATCACTTTCTACACTGGGCTTAGTTATATCATCACTTGCTGACCAAGCAGCAGGGAAGGGGAAAAACAAGTTTGTGCCTTACAGAGACTCTGTACTCACTTGGCTTCTCAAGGTAATTTATGTTTTCTGTTCACCATGTTCACAAGATGTCAGCTTGCTCATTTGTAGGATCATTGTAGTATGCTTCTGTGGACATGGACTTCTCATCTTTTTTTAAAGAAATGAGTGAAGGAACTCTCATAGCTATGTTATTCTGAGTAATATGAACAGCTAAGTGTATCTTGTGTTAATTCAATGTAAAATCCTACTTGACTATTTGCAGTTGTAATGGAATCAGAGGTGGTGGAGGTGGCTAGAAATGTTTATGGAACACACGGGTTAGTTTATATCCAGAGTACATTTCAGTGCCTAAATAGTACTTTCAGTGCTTTATTAAGTATTTTAAGTCTCTTTGTGAAGACGCTGTATAGTCTCAGACCAATTTTTAACTCTTGAATTTTTGTGGTGCACTACAGGACAACTTGGGAGGAAACAGCCAAACTGCCATGATAGCCACAATTAGTCCAGCAGCAGACAACTATGAAGAAACACTCTCAACTCTGAGATACGCAGACAGAGCCAAAAGGATAGTTAATCATGCTGTGGTGAATGAAGATCCAAATGCTAGGGTCATCAGAGAATTACGTGAAGAAGTTGAAAAACTGAAAGAACAGCTCTCACAAGCTGAGGTAACCTTATACACAGTACAATGTAAAATTAATTTCTCAAGGAAATGTCACATTCTGTGTGGAAGACTAGCTTTATAACAAAATGTGCAAAGGAAGAGTCTTGCACCCATTCTTTTTTCTTTCTTCCCTTTTTAAAAGAAATAATTAACCTTTTTTCCTGAATCCGACAGAGTGTGTGCTTATCTTTAGTAACTTTTAAATCAGGACAACACTGTACTGATGGTGACCCTTCCAGTTCTTGAGGAGCTTAAGGCCAAGCAATAATTGATGCAGCACAGATAAGGACTAGATTACATCTTCATTGTGTAGACTCACTTATTAGCAGAATTTATATCTTTTTGCTTTGGTGGACTATATGTAATGTCACATGGAAAAGTATGAAAAGTCCTGAATCTGTTACTGGACAAAAAAATTTAGGGGATATTTCTCTCTGACATTTGTGAAAATCTATTAAAAATTGTCAAAAATGCAACACTGAAAACCATCAAATATTGCTTCACTGCCTTAATAGTTGATACTGTGATTGATGCTTATCTTAGATTTATACTTCTACTTGAAGAATAAGGTATCCTAGTAGGATAGTTTATTTGGTATCCAGGATATCTGGACAAACTAGGTACTTAGCAGATTGGAAAATATTTTTGATCTTTTCAGGGAAGACACAAAATACTGATGGAAAAGGAACAGAACTGTGCTTGAGGGTAAATCTGTGTGGTGTTTAAATTTCATCATCATTTAAGGGATAGTGTTATTTATATGAACACTTCCTTATAGACTGAAATGGGAAAATCTTCTTTAAGGAAAATGAGCCATTCACTTACGTAAATAAAAACCTGTTCTAAGCCCTTATTTTAATTTGGAAAATATTACTGTATGTTGGCAGGCTGCAGCTGAACACAATCAGTAGGAAGGTATCCAAAGTCTTACTAATTATTTTAAGTTTTTTCTCTTCTACCTTCTGTTAAAAACAGTTATATACGGTTGTAGGCCAGCCTGTTCAATTGTTACTTGGCAATGGACATATTCAAGCCCTTTGCTTTTGTTTCCTGTTGTGAAATGAGAAGCCTGTGTTAGCTCCAGAACATGCCTTCCTTTGAAGGTAATCAACAGGGTCAGTCTGAAAGCTTTAATACAACTCTAAGAACACTTACAAAACCAAGATAGAATGGAAGGCTAAATGTCTAGAGGAATTTGTGTTTGACACTACTCTTGGAAGAAAGATGTTGGACTTGAACTTGAGACAGCTAGGAATTACAGTTTTTAAATACTCACGTATTTTTATACAGTGAAGTTTGAGTGGCCAGGCCCAGAGATATTTTTTCTTTCCATTACCTCTGGAGCTACATCAATCTTCTGCTATTTCACATCTGGATCCAACAAAGGTTGTTTCTGTCCTCCTTTGCAAGTTTCCTATTTCTTCAACTCCTACCTCGAAGAACCTGGGGACTTAGTAGAAATCTACACTTGTTGCATTTGCTGTTAAGTTGCTGTGTGCAGTTGCCTTGTGCAAGCAGATGTCACAGTGGTAAGAGTAGCTGAGGGGTTTTGCTAATTCCTGCCTTTTAGGCCATGAAGGCACCAGAACTGAAGGAAAAATTGGAAGAATCGGAAAAACTAATAAAAGAGCTGACAGTCACCTGGGAAGAAAAGCTAAGGAAAACAGAAGAAATTGCACAGGTACTTCAGAAATTTTTAGGAGGAAAGCCAGATACTCATATAGTACTAGTCAGCTGAACTTCATGACCTTTGGTGGACTATGCTGTTTTCC
>WAAE01036699.1:0-12801 GCA_013400495.1 Nicator chloris | reverse complement strand
AAGAGGAAACAGTCTCAAGTTGCTCCTGGAGAACTGTAGATTGGATATTAGGTAAAATTTCTTACCAAAAGGGGGTTGTCAAGCACTGGAACAGGCTGCTCAGAGAAATGGTTGTCACCACCCTGGAGATATTAAAAAGGCGTGGCACTTGGGACATTGTTTAGGTGGATATGGCAGTGCTGGGTTAATGCTAGATTCAATAATCTAAGAGGTTTTTTCAAACCTAAAAAATTAGATGATTCTATCAATGGATGGTTAAGAATTAAGTCAACAATTCATTGTTTTCATGTTTGAAACAGGAATATATTTAAAATTCTCCATCCCTATCTGAATTACAAAGTTCTGTGATATTTGACAATCATCTAAGAAATTCAGGATGAAAACACATGACATATTCCAGTTATGAAGAATAAAACTGAGAAAAATGATGGATTGCTCTTATGCCAAGATCTGGGATAAAAAGAGGGAACAGGAACAGAGACTAGCTCCTGTCAATGTTGACAGCAGCATCCTCTTGGCTCATAGTGCCTGAATGGGAGCCTTGCGTTGGATGGTGGGCTTTGTACATGTTCACTCTTCACATTTGCAGTCTTCATCAGCTGAACTCAAGTTGTGTGTTGAGATGCCGATCTGGGACTTGGAAAATCACAGACAGCAGGCTTGAGATATTCATTTGAAGTGGACAAAGTCTTCTCATGAAGATCAGGCATTGCAGAGTTTTGCTGTTCCCATGGCCAAGGACTTAATAAATTGTCACTGTCTGTGCAGTGAAGATTTTTTGTAAGAAGGGATGCCAGGTATGCAGGTGAGGTGGCCAAGACCCTTGAGAACAGCCTGTGCCTAAAGCCAGCATCGAGAAGCCCAAATAAGAGGCTTAATCACACAGCCTGCCAATTTAATCAGTGTAGAGAGACAGACGCCTCCAGAGAATGGTATAAATCTTACTGCAAGCACATCCTAAAAATAGTTGTGAAGAATCACACCTGAGCCTGCTGTATGTAAGAGTAGCTTTTCTGAATTGGACAAAAGGAAATGTAGTGAGGAACTTAAAAACACAAGACATTAAAATGACAAAAAGTTACTGCATATGCTGGGAACAAAGTAATAGCATATTCGGAACATGCCCCCTGCCTCATTTTTATCTCTTTAGTAGATCCACACATGCATAATATTTGGGGAATTTAAATTTAAAAAGTAAATTATTACTGCAGAGTGGTATAATACATTATAATAAATAAAAACAAATAAACAAACAAACACATAGACCAGAACAAAGGAACAAAAATTTACTTTATTTTGCATTTAAGAAGTAATGAAGTATGACAGCTGTACTAAAAATGGGCAAACACCAGAGAATAACTAGGATATATACACACCAATGATGAGTTTCTGTATGAGGATTTATGTGTGTGTATGAATGTACAACCCTTCCTTACTTCCTCACAAGATGACAAAGAAATGAGGTAACTTTGAATACCAAACATACCTAGAGGAAGGCAGAATATCACTGTACATGTGACTGCAGACCCTTGTAATCTTGGCCACATTTCAGATATCTTATCCAGGTGAAGTGATTCTTTGCAGTCATAGGCTTTTGTGTTTCAAGAGGAAGATTGAATGGATTTTTTTGACATAAAACCCTCAGAATTTAGCACATTTTTCTTCTATTAAGTGTACAAGAATATTTTTATGTGCAAGTGGTGGTGGTTGCAGGCAAGCTAAGGAACTTAAAAAGGGAATAACAGCAAGGTGCAATGAGCCTCAGGAAATCAGTGGTTTCATATATACGATTTTTGTGTTCTTCAACCTTTCTGTTTCATTTCCAGTCCTGGATTTCTTTTGTGTTATTCCAGTTAATAAGCTGTCCTCGATCCATTACCTCTGTGCAGCCTTGAAAAGTAATGTTTTAAATTAAGATAGGGAGGGAGGAAAGGTATAAATGTCATCTGGTAGTGCAAATCTCCTGCTAATAAAGAGAATCTTTTCAACGAAAGAAAGCACTCTGCTTTGATATTTTTATTCTTTAAAATATTTTATTCTTGACAATTTATTATTGTCAAGTCTGTGGCTGACCATAGTACAGGAAGTTTCTTAAGGCTTATGTGGGCTTCACAATATTCAAAGAGTTAAGAAAGAGGAAGAAAAAATGCCATGTCATTAATGATGCATCTGACATTTGTTTAAGCATTCCAGTTTGCATGCAGCAAAGCTCAATATTCATTAAATAGCTCTTCATCTTACTGTCACTATTTCATTAGAGGCAATTTTAATGACATATACATACATAAATATTTTTATTGTACATAAGGAAATTATATAAACTTTTCTGACATGTTTTATAAGTTCTTGAAATTTTAACACCTGAAGGAATTGAATAAAGCTAGCTGAAGGTGTTCTATTTATCCTGTATGTTTGTATTTTGCTCCTGAACTTCAGCAGGGTTGCAAAAGCTCTTGAAGTGCCAAGACAAGCGAGGAAACTTTAGGGAGTCAGAAAGAAAAGTGCCACCTTGTTTTCCTCCAAAATTAAGATTTTACATCTTTTTCTTGTAATATTGGCCTTCAAAATGGAAAATGATACTAACTAGGAGCTAACGAATTGCACTTGGACTTTATTTCTACATCAGGAAGACGAGAGTGAGGCAGAACAAATACCATTGCCCTGGAAAAGCACTTTCAGGGCTTATAAAATGAGCACAATCTAAAGCCAGGTGGCAGTATGGTGAGAGCATAGTGGAGGCAATCCAGCTGTAGTCTGGGGATGTGGTGAGTCTGGCCAAGCCCCAGTAAAGCCTTGCCCATTGGTACACAGCCTGGAACCTTGGTTTTGTTCAGTGTCCCTCCTGTTGTCAAAGGCACTGGCTGTTGTTGTAAGGCCCTCATAAGAAGATCCCACTCAGTGGATTCCTCACCCAGGCACCTGTGACTCCCAAGGACACAGGAGGCTTTTTCTCCAACACAAAGATGGCACAACAAAAGGAGGGAGCAAAGATGGGGCCAAGCTTTCATGATCCTGAATGGTGTTTCCCTTTTCTATTGGCACTGTGTTGGGTAGAGTCATTTGTATCCTCTCTCAGTTGGGTCCTTTCACCCATCCTAATTAATCCTTATTTCCTTTCCTATTCCAAAGCTCTTAGGAAACTTTTTCCTATCTTCCATCATTTCAGCCATCCTTTCCTCTACCCTTGCCTGTTATCTTCAAGATGAAGTGACAAAAAGTATATGCAGTGTTCAGAAGGAATTTAGGAGATTTTCCTCCTTTTGCTTCTCAATTACTTCTACATTCCAGTCTGTCTGAATTTTTGTCAACTCCTCTAACATTCTTGGGCATCCCTCCCAGATAGTCTTCTTTACTGTTTAAACCAATTTTATGTGGTTTAGGACATGGATTTAAATTATCTTTGGACAGATACATTTATTCTGTAATAAAGTTATAAGACAGCATCAATGGAATGCCAGTAGTCTCTTGGTACCCTGAAGTAATTCCACAGAAAAAGGAAAATTAATTTCCAAGTCCTCTTAAAAGCAGTCTAGAGCATCTTAATACACAGAACCAATGTCTTATCTGTCAGACTCTCATTTGCTAATGCAGAAAAAAAAGGCACACAGCTATTAGACAGGATTTTGCAATAGGCATCCATGTGAGCTAAGCTGGATACTTTGATTTGTGTGCCAAATACAGATCCTGCAATTTACCAGCTCAACACATTAAAGGGTATTTTAAGCTGCCTTGGTAACTGTCTAGATGTCTAGATGTAATTCATTGAATACCTGGTGTCTTATCTTTTATTTAGAGGGTTTCAGTCTAGATAAACATATCTCAGTGATCTAAAATTTGCAAGTCATGAACACTGTCCAGTGATATGTGCTATTTTCGGGGTGTGGGGGTTTTTTGTTTGTTTGTTTGATTGATTTTTTTTGGAAGGAGTTGTTTTTCTCTTTATAGACCTTACCTGAGGTTTGCTTTGGCTTTATGCAGAGCTCCTGTTTGTGTAGTAGTATCACCTTTAAAACAAGAACTGAGCATTGCTTTGAACATGGGCATATGTCTTGCCTTAGATTTTGTGATGATGTCCAAAATTTTTAAAGTAAAGTGAGGTCCAGGCTATGGAATCAAATGACGAAATTTTTACGGTGATGTCATGAGGCATGCTTGCAAGATTTCCTTGAGGCAACACCCTGTGGAATATTGGACTGTCATTATTGCAGGTGCATCAGTGAGCAGATAGTAACTCTGCAGTTCTGTTCCCCTCCAGATGGGAAGAAGAGCAGGGCATCAGTCTGGCACCTCAGGACAAGTTTTACAGGCATTTATGTAGCAATGGGTGCAGACAGCCATCTGCCATGATGCTTAGGAGGAGTCAGGCACTTACCATGTTGACTTCAAAATATTGACTTTGGTATATCTGGAAAGATCAGTGGGTGCCTCTCGTCAAACCTTTAAAATCCAGCCCTTGCTTGGTGTGTTTCACCCATATCTGTACAATGGGGTGCTAACACCTCCCCAACTCAGGAAAGTGGCTTGGGAGGCCTTTTCAGTCTGTAAACTGGAGAGACAACAGAACATGGCATTGCAATACAAGATCAGCTCTCACATGTGTCTGACTACAGCAGGTTTTTATCAATGTATGTTTCCTTCACTAAGATCTGTGGGCAATCACTGACACTTAAACTGAAATTATGGATTTTGGAAGCTTTTTGCATAAAATAGAACATTTCCCTTTGTATCTTATGCAAACATATCCACACATTTTCTGGCAGTTAAATGCAATTCCCCTTATGAAAATCTTTTAACAGAAAAACATGCACTATTCTTCTTCTCACTAGATGGAGGTCCAGTGCCATTAAACCGTAGCTTTCTTGATTTTTCCTGTTGAGATTGAAATAATTGCTGCTGTGATCTAGACAAAGCCTTACAGTGTAACTGTGTTCTCAAGAGAGGACACAGATAAAGGAATGTATATTTATAAATACCTTAAAGCATAGAATATGCTCTGGTAATAAACATCTAGAAAAGGGAATGTAAAAATGCCATAAAGTTGTGAAGATTTAGATACAGATGTTTAGATGCAATGAAGGTTTTATAAAATCCAGTTGTACTGAATTAATTCCTTTTGGCAAAAGCAGAACTATTTAATAGATCACATCTGCTTGGCTGCTGCTGCATTAATCGTGACAGTAAATTGCTGTAACTAAACTGTTTTAATAAGGGAAAGTAAGGGCTGCCATTTATTTTGCTTTTCAATTCTTTTACCAATCATTCTGCAGTGCCAGTGCATTTAACACTCATCAGTCCTGGTACTAGAACTAAAGGTAGTAAGAACTTCCTTGAGTGGTACCTCCCAATTGCACAAATGACTCCCATTTAACCTCTTCCAGTCTTCTTTTCAAGCTTTGTCTTTCACTTCCCAGAAAGTCTGTATCTCTTTTGTTCTCTTTAAACTTCTTTAATATAATGGTAGACTTCTCTGAGAATAATTTCCAAGACAGAAAATATAAAATCAAAATAAAGAATCAAACAAATAGGGATTCTGTTGGTATTGTTACAATACTGTTTTTCAGGCTAGTGTGCTGTAAGGTTGGATGGGCCAGTGCTTTAGGTGATGGGAGAGGGAGGTGCAATTTCTTCCTTTTCTCCAGATGTTCTTTAATCAAATCATTTTTGCTCAAGTATACAGATCTTCCTTAGCTTGTCAGTGATAAAGCAAAGTCTCATAAAATTCTTCATGTCTACAGCTCTCAGTGTGGGCAGTATCTTCCTGGTGAACACTGGGTGAAACATGCCCACTTTACGCCCCAAACCTAAAAATTTCACAAATTTAGAGTACTTCAGTACTTTTTCTACTATTCCTGCCTATTTTGGACTTAATTTTTTGAAAAGATGTTTTCATCTCATCTATGCAGAGATTCCTGGTTCTTATGAATTCCCCCATCTATGGTGGGACATAGATACATAAACATGGTGCCAGTGGAGATGGCCTTGGTTACCAAGATATCCGTGTGGAGCAGACAGATACAGCACAGTAGGTTTGGAGGTGTGTGTCTTCCTGGAGTGGCATCTGGGGACAAGGCAGGCTACCCTAACACATTTAAATGCACACTGTCTGCCCCAGAATGGAGGCCTAAATTGCTCAGCTTTGCAGAACAAAGAAACCAAGGACCTGCCGAAGAATCACGTCTCTTTAGGCCCCCAGCATCTGAAAATTTACTGCAACAGTGCTAAAAGATTTTTCAGTCATCTCCCTTGGTGGAGGTAAGTTTAACAAGTATCTTATGTGTAAACTAGGAGCCTCCATGCTTCACAGAGATGAAAATAAAGAACTTGCAGTTTATGAGGTGCTAAGCTACCCAAGAATATTGGCTGAGTAAATATTGCCATTAAAACAACCTAGGTAGGCAGCTCCACATTTCTACCCAAGATGTTTCAACCCCACTGAGTCCCCTGGGGCTTGCAAGAGACTCAGTGCTCACTGCAAGCCAGGGTTCAAGGTATGACCTGTGAAAAACTTGTGTACTTTAGAAATTAATCAAAATCTCATTTTTCTGCATTTGGGACGGGTAAAAAAACCAATAATAATAAAACAAAGCATGAATGCTTCAACTTATAATCCTTTAAGACCTGAATTCCTAAAAAAAACCCCAAACAAATAAAGGCTTTAATATAATTTTCACATTGATCCCTTTGCCAGGTCCCTTCCCCCTGTTATTTTTGATGTTGGATAGTTTTAATTGGCTTTGAAAAATGGATTACTCAAAGATGTTTTCCTACTAGTCTAATGGAAACAAATATCAGGATAAAGGAGAAATTTATGAGGAAATCCTCTGAGGAAGGCACAGCTCAGTCATTGTATTCCTATTTCATAGCAACCTCCTGGCTAATAAGGCATGCACATAACAGGTTGACCTATCCACATGGACCCTGCTCCAAATGAGTCATATTAACTGATATCTGTTTCCCAGAGCATGTGGATGAGCTGGGGTGAGAAGCAGGACAGGGGAGAAGAGACACAATACAGATTGATGTTTCCAGGCCTCTTGTGTCTCTCTGTTCATGTAGCGTTTTCTGTCATTGCTTCAGCAATTACTCTCATAAATTTTCTCTCTCACTGATTATACTGTATTTACTTATAAACAGCGAATGTTTTCAGTTATTTAAAATGTAAATTTACTCTCAAAAATGCAGATGATGAAACAACTACTTGATTATAAAGGCAGGCTCAGAGTTTTTCTAAGTAACACCACGGTCATCCTTAGTGCTATATGAATTAGTTTTACTTGACACGTACCACACACATGATTTTAAAATAGAAAAATTCTGAAGTTTTTTACAAACAGTCGAGGTATATTCATTTTTATGATCCATTTCCAGTTGTGAAATTATTTTCACAATTTTTCTGAACCCATTATGTCCTTTTTCCAGATTTATACTGTAGCCAATGAATATGAATTATAACATTGTTTTTATTAAATAAATTAGTCATATCTTGCCAGCCATTAATTAAAAATAATCAAAATGTATGCAAATCAAAGCCTTTATTGTGTTTGACTCAGCTTAATGAATCAGTTACTCAAAAATGTGGGAAAGGACATTATTAGGATTGATATTAAAAAGACCACCTTAAACAAAAGTGAAAAAAAATCTGTGCAATGGAGCAAATGCTGATTACTCCAAGTATGAGAATAGAACATTATTAGTTTTAAAGATAAATTTTCAAAATCTGTTTAGAATATGCACCTAATCTGAGATGTCTGAAAATTATTAGAACCATCCCAAAACTCAGATAAAACGCATGATAAAAAGGGAGTTATTTCATCAAAGGCTATCTCAGATAAATACACACACCCCCATGAAACATTCTCTATATACAGAGTTTATAATAACCTTAAAAGGGTTTTTTTTTAACACAAGAAGAAGTCGTTGCAGGGCACACAAGGAACAAATATCACCGTCTTCTACTGAGATCTGAAGGCTAACAGAAAAAATAAAGGACGTAACTCATGTTTTTGGAAAACAAATGAATTTTC
The DNA here is from genome assembly GCA_013400495.1 of Nicator chloris. Classification (NCBI taxonomy): domain Eukaryota; kingdom Metazoa; phylum Chordata; class Aves; order Passeriformes; family Pycnonotidae; genus Nicator; species Nicator chloris. Next base: position 4,777 of record WAAE01036699.1, on the reverse strand, counting down.
TTTCTGGCTTCTTTATGGCAAAGTTCAGCAGAGTGTTATGAAGCTAGAGGGAATCGCCAGAACAGTGAGTGGAATCCAGTGCTGAAACCCACACGGTAGTAATGGAGAAAAAGGAGATATTTCTCTTCAGATAGATAGTGCTATTATTTTGGCATACTCTATGTCACATAAAGGAGAAATCTGGAGTCTGGTCCCAGTCCCAGGCAGTTTTGGAATCCAGGTATTGGCGTACTCTTTAGCACACTCTTTGACAGACTAAATTCTCTTCACTGAACATTGTACATTTAAATGGGTGAAAGAATAAAAGAAGAAAAAAATTATTGGGTCTTTAAAATACAAAAATTGTCATGCTGTCAAGAAAAACTCTGTTTCCTGTGCTCCTTCAAACACCTACCAGTGAAATACTAAAGCTGGAAAACCAGAAAAAATTGGCATTCAGATCTCGCTCATGCCTCTTACAATGTGATGAGAGATACAGTAAAAAACTATGAAACACGTCATTAAAAAAAAAAAGCTGTGTGATTTAAATTGAAAGAATGTTTTCATTATGCATTCTTTCATGCTGCTTCCTACTCTTCCTCAGTTCACTTTAGGCCAGAAAGGTTTAATTTTCTCTGTTGACACAGAAAGGGAGCTAGCCTGTCAAAGAATGTGCAAAGTGAATCTCCAGGGAAGCAAATGCAATCATGCTGATTAACACTGGTTTCCTTTATTTGTAATAAATAGGAAGGTTTATAATGCCAAAGGACTGTGTTACAGTTGTGTAAAGGTTGAGTATGAATGATAAAAGAAGTAGAAAATATAGGTGAGTTATATTCTGAGCCTCTGTTTTTCCCCAGTTGCTATAGTAATACTTAGCACCTTCGTTAGTTATTCCAGCATACTACGTCCCTGGGAGATTTGTCAGTTCAGGAAGACTGAGAATGATGAGTCTGCCTTGGATGTGGAGATAGACCTCACTAGTTTTGAGGATTAGACAAAATACCTAATGCTGGCACCTAAACATGGAGAGGAATCCCAAGATGCTTTTAATGAGGCCACCCAGCCTGGATTTTGGATTGGTCTCGGCGCTCCAAAGACAGGTGGTTGTAAGGCTGGTGGGTGACTCTGCTGAAGCTGCCACCCTAGTAATAGCTGTTCATTTGGAAGCCCAGACACACCAGCTCAAACCCTCCTACAGCTCAAGGGAGGTTGCCGTGATACTCAGAGGACAACAGAAAACATAAGTACCAAAAGGCTGCACTTTGGTACCAAATCAAGTCTTTGGGACATTTTTGCTCTGGCAAGTGTAACTTGCAGAGGAATTAAAAAGGAGCAGATCTTTGCAGCTGTTGGTTCTTTCCTTTTGTCTTTTCGCTGTCAACTAAACTGTGAGTGTTTCCATGCCTTTCTGGGAGGGATGAGAGAAAAGACATCAGTACTGCCACAATTCTCCATTTTCCTACCTGGCTTGTGGTATATATCTTTTCCTTATTAACCAATTTTTTTGTTGATTTAGTGAGAATATCAGATATTTTACAAAAGACAAGACACATTTCAGTTGCTCTGTGCTATAGACAAGTATCCTCCCAACTGGAATCAAACTACCAGAGACTATGAAAGCTGAATGCTAACAAAAGCTACAGTAGTAACAAAAAGATCTTTTAGTTCTTCCTGTTGTTTTTAACTCTCTTTAATCTCATGACTGAGGTCTTACAATTTTGGACTCTCTGACATTGACCATACTTCATAAATTTATATCTTTTTAAGTTCCTTGGGATGGGAAAATTGATGGAAAAGTTCCAAATCGATGGGAAGATCAGTGAGGAAAAAGGCATTTTGAAGCCTCTGCTGTCAGAGCTGTCTGCAGTTCACTCCTTTCCCCAAAAACTTTCATCTACTTTTAAAACTGCTTGTGTAGACAAACCTGCCTGGAGTACTAGTAAATTTCTTCAGAAAAGCTGAAGTGTGGGAAAGTAGAACTCCATAGTCAGACACAGTTATTAAGCACTCAGTCACTCACAACACTGAACTTGAAAACCAGTGCACCTTCACAAACCAACTTCCAAAATACGATTTCTTGTTGCACAGCCTGTTTAAAAGAGAAACCCATTTGGCAACTGAATGCTTCACGTGTTGGATTCAGCTAACTCTGGAGATTCTTAAGACCCATTTGGAAGCCGGGTTCTACAAGGCTTGGAGAGCACTGCAAGAAGATGCAGGAGGAACGACGGATGGTTAGATGTGGAAAGATATAAGAAGCTTAAGAACACCTGGGAGCAATTCAGTTGAGGCTGGAGGAAGACGTAGGAGGAGGGACAGAGAACTTTGGTGGATAATCAGAGCTGTCAAGGCTTTAGGATGAAAGTATCCAGTGCAGTCAGCTGCATTTGGTATAATTCAGCTGTATTGCTCTTCACTTTGTCTGAATGTTTTGGGGAGCCCATACGTTCTGGAAGGATGTGCATTTGTTCAGTAGAGCTGAATAGGGTACAGAATATCTCGTTTGACTGAAACGAGGTTTTATGTTCTATTTAGATGTCTCCCTAGAAAAGTGGTGACAGCAAAAGCCTCATTTTTTTTTGTCCCCAGCTAATAGTGTTTGGAAATGGCTTGTAATGATATTGTCCCCACTCCAGAATTAGAATCCAGTTAAGCAACTTGGAAACACTTACTCATAGGAACAAATGTTCTCATATAGAGAAGAACATGAAGAATTATTTTTCATTTTATTTCAGCTGTATTTCAAATACATTTTTATTATGGCATTTTGTTGCATCTTTTATTAGGAACTTTATAATAGAACTCCTTTATTAAATTAGGGGAATGTCATTTTAGGTTAAAAGGTAAAATTCTTTGATTAAGTGGCTTTAAAATGGCTTTTCATTAATTTTAGTGTGAACTGAACATAATTTGCCTCTGTGAGTCCTGCCTGGATCTTGGTTATTCTTGTCTTACACCTTTTGCTCCTTGATTGTATTAAACTTACTTTACAATTTTCAGGCAGTAGTCACCATTTTCCAGTTGCTATTATTTTCTTGTTGTAACAACTATCTGATATTTTGGGGTGGTTTTTTTGTTGTTCCTCTGCATGCTGGAAAAGACTTAATTACATGAGACTTTGAAGGGGGAAAACATAAACCTCAGATTTTAAGACAAATGTAGTATTGCACTGCAACAGGTTTTTTTTTTTTTCTTTAGTTAATCCTTCTTCTTATTTTGATGAAAATGTCAGATTGCTAGATACCAAATTGTGGGATGGTCATACTGGCACTAGAAAAGGCCTTTTCCACTGTATTAGCAATAAACTGATGGCTTTCAGCTAGAGCATGTTCTATTGCCTGCTTTAGAGCTTTTCTGCTTTTTCCTCAAAACATCTGGGCTAATGGTTTAGTGAGAGAGACACTGGTCTTAGCTGTCCTAGTAAACACAGGATTAGCCACAGGGCACTTATTTTGGTGATGATGTAGTTGCCTTCCCTTTAGTGAGTACTTGGCTCCAATGAGAGTCCATTTTTCTTATCTACTTTTCCAGTATATTGTGGTTTTTTAGCTAAGTATAGGTACTTCTTAGTGTTAGTTCCATCATCCACCAGGCCCCAAATGTTTATTTCCCTGCAGTTTTACATGGGACATAGCAGTGGCTCCAGGCTGTGGTTTAAGTAGGATCCAGCCAGACAATGGGAAATTTCTTTTGCTTTAGTAAATACATGGGTTTGTTTACTCAATACCGCATAAGCTGCATCCAAGCAAAACTTAATTAGATGTTCTGCCAGGAAAAAACTATGAGAAGAGAGGAATGGAGAACAGCTGTTTTTGTCATCTGCTTCAGTACTCAGACCTTCAAAGGTAAGAGAAGTGTGACTGGCTTATTTCCACCAAGAGAGTAAGTAGGTGGACAAGCATGAGTATTTCACTCATGTTATCTTATCTAGTAAAACAGGAGGGAAGACAAGCCTATTTGCTGGTAAGCCAAACTGAAGCTCATATGCTGCGTCTAAATCCCTTACAATGTTATTATATCAACAGATTTCTTACCACAGAATTTATCCTATGTCTAGGATATTTATTTTTAAAATAAAATGTCTTAACACAAATATATTTACTAAATAGGTTTTTATTATTTGGGGTGTTGTTGTTGTTCATACAGGCCCAAGATGCATTGTATTCTGGGATGCTCATTTTTTGCTACTTCTACTTAAAATATTTTTACTGTATTTAGAGCTTGATGACTGTTTAAAAGAGCTGTTTATGTCTCAAACCTCCCTTTCCTCTTCTTCCCCAAAACTTATAATGGCAGCTGCTACTCTGACTTGTTTTTTCCTTGGGTACACATTTTTACTGCCATCCCACCATTGTGACTGCCACAGATAGCTGTCATTTGGCTCTTGCTATGTTGTACTGATCAGGTTTGTGATGTTGTGTGAGCCAGAGGATCACCAGCTGAGAGTCAGCTGGGCTGTGTCTCAAAGGCAATTTGTCACCTGTGAAATACTACAGCTTTCTGTCCCATCCTAATTTACCATTACCTCACCCATGAGTATTCTTTGTATGCTGAGCTTGCTTCAGCCAGTTCCTTCACCACAGTAGAAAGGGAATGGATAAACTGGGGAAAAGCTGTATGAAGTGCAGCTGAGGTCACTTGGTCTGTTCAGCCTGGAGAAGAGGAGACTGAGGGGAGACCTCAATGCTGTTTTCAAAATCCTCATATTGAGAGGAGGAGGAGCAGGCACTGATCTCTTCTCTGTGGTTGCCAGTGACAGGATCCAAGGGAAAGGCCTGAAGCTGTGATAGGGGAG
>WAAE01036664.1:0-15989 GCA_013400495.1 Nicator chloris | reverse complement strand
AAAAAAAATGCAGTTTTAACCTCTTCTCCATTGTATCATATCAGTGACTTTTCAATGAAACGTTTTTTATAAGGAAACTCTAGTCCTTGTTTGCCAGAAAAGGTCCATTCTGAAAAATTTAAATTTCAAAACAGGTACTGAAAACAAACTTGTTAACTTATGTGAGATTTTGTGAATTGTATAACTAAGTACTCTTTTTTGTTTTAACATTTCAACAAATTCATTTTGACAAAGAGGGGGAACAACCAAGAGTCAGCCCTGATTTTTATTTCACAAACATCTTTTGTGTTTATCATTATTTGGAACAGCAAACAAAATACAAAATATCTCAAAAATTGCCTTGAAACAGAGATAATAGGTATAATCAGATGCCTCTGAGCTCGAAAATCTATCCAGTGTCTCCAACATGGCATCTTCCACACTTTCATTGCCACATGAGGTTATTACCCCTACTGGTAATCATTGTATCAGGCCCTACCTTTTCTATCACTCCATTTAGTCAGCACCTTAAGGGTTAAGGAAGGAACTTTGTCAGGGACTTTTTCAGAGGAGTTTTCTGAGAACTGTTAATTTGCAGCATGTTATTTAAAGAAAGCGTCTGCTCATCAGAAGATAATCTCAGAAATCTGTGGGTTTGCAAAGTGGCAGGTACCCAGCTCTCCCTTGGCTGAAAACAGCAGAGATTTACTTTCATACCTACCTCCCACATACAGGAGCTTTTGCCTTAGTTTTTCTGCTCAGTTCCTCATGACAAGGCATTTCAGGCTGTGAATTTGAACTTTGCTGGAAGTTGCTTTATACATTTAAAATGAAGGGTGCCGAGCCAAGCGTTAAGGCTTTCTGTAGAACTTAGACATGGATACGTGTCATATATGATGAGGGGTTGCTCTGGAGGTTTGTGTTTACTATATTTAGGTTCAGTCATTAGTATTTTTCATTAATGCAGCCATGCCATCTCCTCAGTCATTCCTGCTGTCCTTTGAATATATCCCGGCTTTGCTAATTGTCATTTCCAGCTGACCCATGTCTCTGTTTTTTCCTTCTTTCCAGTATAATCAGCACCAAGAAGTAGCAGTTGTTGGGACAGTTCCGCTATGGAACAAGAGAGCTTAATGTTCCTATTTGCACCTTCTTAGCTGCTCGCACTCTGAGAGGAAAACCCATGAAGGATGTTAGTGGGAACTCTGCTGAGATGGTACTTTGCAGTCACCCGTATCTCTGGGAAGTGTTCAGAATCAGCTCTGCTGAGAAGGAGGACAGCATGAGTTTTTGTTCTGTTCGTCTCAGGCTTCATCTGCAGCGGCCCTGTCTTTGTTGATTGAAAATTATTTCTTATCTACATGATGTCAGGATGAGATTGGCAACCCACAGGAAAAGCATTTTGTGCAATGGTTATGTTTTCCTGCTTTATATTTTTCTCTCAGTGAGGTTGGCTAGATTCTCTGACTCCTAAAGCAGCAGCAGCCAGATCTGATCACTGAATTGAGGACAGATGAATAATAACTGATAACAAGCTCTGCAACACAGCAAGGGGCCTGAAAGCAGAAATCTCTGCACCAGTGGAGCTGAAACAGAAAATTTCATTAATGAAAAATTGGTTTGGAGTTTATGCATGTCTCTACAAGCAGCTGGGCTTGCTGGAAGCACAGGGAATGCAGCTACTCTAGTGTTAGACCTTTTCCTCTACCCTTGTTTTAATTAACTGAAGACATTTGGTATGAAAACCTTTTACCATCTCTCCAGATCAGGGATAGGTACAGGCAGGAAGCTCATCCTATGCTTTATCTGTCTGGCAGTCACTGAAGGGCTACTTTTTGCTGCAGTCAGCAGCAATGGATGTCATGAATTCAGTCAGGCTTTTTTTTTCTGATGACTGTATTCAGAGGCAAAAGAAACTGCATAGAAATCAGAGGACGTTGAAATAAATCTTCTTCTTCCTGCCCCGCTTTGGCTTGCATAATTTGTGAACTTGTTGAAGTCAGAAGGGTATAAAATCCTTCAAGACAAAGAACACAAAATATACACCTATAAATATTTGTATGTTTATATACACATAAATGTATATGCATAAATTGTAAACAAACACATGCGTAATATCAAAAAATATTTGTGTACAAAGGCTATTCCTGCTGGCATCTACCCTTAAATATCGTTCAACACACATGGAATCATTAAGGTTACCAAAGATCTCCAAGATCACTGAGTCAAAACGTTAACCCAGCACCACTGTGTTCACCACTAATCTATATCACCTAGTGTCACATCCACATCTTCTGAACGCTTCCAAGGACAGTGAGTCCATCACTTCCCCATGCAGCCTCTTCCAATCCCTGATAACCCTTTCAGTGAAGAAATATTTTCTAACATCCATCCAAACCTCCCCCAGTGCAACTTGAGGCCATTTTTTCTCATCTTGCCATTTTTACGTGGGAAAAGAGACCACATGCCCTCTGCAAGTCCTGCGCTATCAGTTCAGTCCACCACAGTACGTGTCATTTTGGGTTTGTAGTAAATCTGATGGCTGCTTTTTACCTCTACAAAGTAAACAAACTGCTAGGTCTTCAATGTAGTTCTTTTGCTTGTACTGTGCTTAGTTGCAAACTCAAATCAGAGTAATCGATCCAACAGTTTCTGGAACATAGAATTGGCATGCAGTAATTGTGTTCTCTTCAATTTTTAAGTATTTGTATGAAATCCTAGATCTACAACAAAACTTAATAGAAAATAATAGTCCCAAATGAGATCTATGCAGCTCCACTGAATTTTAATGGAGCTAGCTTAAGGAAAAACTAGATTTTTATTATGATTATTCCTCCATCTTATAATTTTCTCTCAATAATATCATGGTGATTTTAAAACATATTCAATACATCCTTATCTGGAATCCTACTGAGAATAACAAAAGCACAAGAGAGATAGGGACTCCATTTTACAGCAAAATTAAGCTCAGCAGAGCACATAAATCCACACTTAAAGGGTACGTCTGGATCCTTTGCCTGCTCAGGTCCAGACAGACAGCACTGCCAGCAAGGGCAATGACAATGAGCTATGGAAATGTCCTATTCTCCACGTGCAGCTGGGAGAGCTTCTGGTTGCTACTGTAAGCCAGAAAAAGTACAACTGGTATAAGAAGGATTCTGCTGTGATATTTGGTTCACTCAGAAATTGCATAGGAAAAATATGGGTTGAACATTTAAGTCCTTTATTTATTTTTTTTCTTTTGAAATGTGACATTTTTTTCTTTGGCAATGTGACATTGCCAAAGAAGCATTATCTACCTGGTACTCATCCAATATACAGCAAAGAGCCTTAAGAGAAATGTGAAACAGTAACATGACAGTCATATTCCAGGAAAGTATTTGGGAACTCCATGTCAAAATTTCAATAAGCCTTATTTTATGCTATGTTTATGAAAGTGTGGAGTCAGACCTCACAAATGTGGGATGTGATAATTCTATTCTGATCTGTTTGCCTATTCATGTGATACCGGCATTAAACGATTTTAAGTTGCAAAGCACCATCCATTCACATTCTGAATTTGTCCAGCCCCATCTGTGTCACTGGCATGATTCATTACTTCTTCTGGACCAGAGCCTGGCAGAGGGATGTACCCAGTTTTCATGAAACAAATTCCATTTTCAAGCCATGGAGAACACTTTTGTAACAGCTGGTAGTATTTTTCTGTCATCACGATTTTATGTAGGTAATGAAACAGTAGGGGGAATAGGCCACAGAAAGTCAGGTAGTTGTCCAGCACAGTTCATAGGCAGTCTGACAAAACCACAGACAAGTGTTTTATGTGAAAGCTCTTTCTCAGTCATGTTCCACAGGACAGTGATTGAATGTGAGATAAACCTTAGTGAATGTAATCGCTTGGATGTTCAGCACAATAAGAAAAGATCCTCTTTTTCATTCTGGATGTCTATGCTGATAGTGGAGTTACTAGGATTAGAAGTTTAGGAGCTTTTAGAACAACTTTCATACTGTGTTTTTAGGTTATCGACGAATAATGTTAAATCTGAGACTGATTTGCAACTGATTCACGGGTTGAAAATGGGACTGTGGGCTAAATGCATCAGATGAAGTATTCATAATGCATAATTCAAGTTTTGGAAATGCAATATTCCTGTGAGTTCAGAAGATTGGTCATATGTGTTTTGGTTTGCCTTCATCTCTTTTTTTGTCTTCTTTGTCTTTTCATTTTACATCACCTTGCTCTCATCCATAGATATATAACAGCTTTGAGCTCTGAACAAATAATAGTCATCCCCACACTACATATCAATAACCTTTGGTCAAGAGATTGATCTAACATTTCATGGTATCCATACTCTTAACTTATGATTGCAAAGAAACTGCGTCAGGATGCCTCTAAAATCCTCTAGTGCAGTTTCTACATGAAAAAATAACCTTTTTTTACTGAAACATCTTCAGGGGGAAAATAATCATATTTTATGGGCACTGATACATACAATCTCCATATTCTTGGTGGGGCATTTCATACTCTATCTCACAGCATTAAAAGAAATGACTGCAAAAACCCAGTTGCCAGCTCCTTTGTGTTTAGATCACTATGAACCAGAGTCTCCCAATTTTCAAACATGCCAGAAACAAACATGAATATCCTGTTGCTATTATTATGCATTGGGAAAGCACTGAAAAGATGGAAATCTGGGTCAGCAAGGCTTGTGTACATGGAAAAACTGTCCCCTGGGCTTCAAATGTAAGCGTGTATATCACTCATAATATCTTAAAGTGATTTTTCCAATCATTGCTTTCATCATAAAGATGAGAAGAACTAAATCTGATCCAAATCTTCCTCCTAACAGATGAGTCTCTTGAAGTTGTAGAAGCAGTTCACTGCAAACAGATTTGGGAACAGTCTTCTGTTATGTTTCAGCTTGCTCTCTAATGGTAGCAAATAGGCTTAAAGTTTAATGTCATTTTCAAAATATGTTAGTGTGCACTTTTACAGCTGTGGCTGTAATTCAAGGTATTATTTGAAAACTTGCATTGTAGTCACACTTCACCATATCCTGATACAATATGAAATTTCACTGGAAAATATTTCTGATGTTAAAATATCAGTTCCCTAAAATCAACTCCTTTCAAATTTGCCTTCTAATTTTAAGAAGGACTTCTTCCCACAGTTATATAGACATTTTTCAGTGCATCATTTACTTTGCCCTTCTCTCCACCCTCCACCCTCCCTCAGCACTCAAAAAAAGAAAGAGAAGAAAGAAAGAATAGATGTTTGGTTTAAAGATGTCCATCTGCAGCCAACAGAAAGAAAACTACTTCGATTTTTGTGCAAACTTATGACTCATGGTCCTTGGCAAGAGGGAAAACTTTGTTCACAGCCTCTCACTGTTTTTTCCACCACTTTTTATGCACTTGGGAGATTCTCTGAATGCTTCCTGTCCATGTATTTTTGAGGTGGGGATGGCTCCCTAAACAGTTCAGTTTTTTTTTTTCTTTTACCTGAGGTGAATCTAGTAAGCATTCTTTCAGATTTTCTATATTACAGTATTTTAGCACCTTGCACAAATGTGAAGAATTTGGATCAGAAATACAGAGATTACAGCAGTGACTGTAGTTGCTCTTTCTTTACTCTTACCCTGTTTTGCCACTGACATAGGCGGTGTGGAGTGGACAATCATCATGCTCAAGCTGGGGGTCAGACCAGTGTTTGAAGACCTTTAGAGCACCAATCTTCAAGATCCCAAAGTGAAGTGCAGAGACTGATGATCTAGGAACCCAGCAATGCACAGGATTTTGGTAGCATCCCAATTTGCAGAGTTCAGATGTACATCTCCTGACCCACAGTGAGGTCGATTCACACAACCCAGTGAAGCACAAGCTGACCTCACCACATTTGATCTGTGGCTCACTCATACGGGCTGCCGGTGCAGAGTGACCAAACGTGAGCATCAGCAACCAGAAATCCCCGTGAGAGCAGAACAGCCGGTTCTCTGAGGTACTGGAATCCACATCTTTGGAAAGGCCAGGAGCCCTCGTCTGAAACATGGACACTCATTACAGCAGGACCCTGCCATGTGTGTTCCTGGCTGGGCTCCTTGGCAGCTCTGCAGTGGCAGCAGACAGCTGGGCAGTATAATTGGCCCCTGGAGGAGGTTAATCCTCTCTGTTCAAACAGCTGGTTGCATGGTACCAATGCCATACTCAGAACAAAGAGGAAAAGAGCAAAGAATTTAATCTGTTCTGATACAGCAGTCCTTTTATGCTCAGAAGGCAACTTGATGAAGAGATACTGCCGAGTGATAACTTCTCACTTCCTTGATTTTACCCATAATTTATGAAGAATGTGTAATTTCATGACATTAAAGAACATTATTCTAATCCAAAGAAGGCACATTTTTTCCACAGAGTGCTGTCTGACCTCCTGTGCTAAATATTAGTAACTGAAGATACATCCAATACACCATATGTGATTTTGCAGGTTTAATACTTCTCCCACATATAATACATATCAAATAATACCTGCATATACTAAGGGAATGCAAATTCTCCCTCCAGAATAAATACCATTGACTAAAGAAGACCAATTCTATCTCCTTTCCTCCAGCACATGGTTGGAAATCTGTACCTGTTCATTACACATAAGAGAGTCACTTTTTTCTGAAGCATCACAGATGTGCAGCAGAGAGAAAGTACTGATCATGACAGACCCCTGGTGCCTAACATGGAACAAAACAAAAGATGGGCTTAATTGTAAAAGCTTAGGAGCCAACAGATTTGGCATTTCTGTTGAGATGTTTCAATTCTCACTCAACCTTTCATTTTCTGTGACTGTAAAAGGGATTTTTGCTATCAACTTCCATGGCAACAGAACCAGGCTGCTGATGTCTTTTGACTTAGTTTCCCAGTCAATAAAATGGAAAGGCCTGTACCTCTTTCATGGGCACGTAAACACACTAATGCTGGCCCTGCATGCTGAGATCCGTGTATTCATTTCCAGAGTGTTATTGAAACTGATTGATGCAGCTCATTACTGGGCTGTAGGCCAGAGCAGCTTTTAAGTTCCTTCCAGTGCAGCAAATTTTGGCTGTATAATAAACACAGCCATGCCGCTATGCAGATCCATCATAAATACCAGACATCTGTGATCACAAAAGAGTAAGTTCATAGACTGAAGAAGAAGGAGCGGTGAGGTGGAAGAATTGGACCCTCCTTGGTGGAGATAAGGCCTGTCAATAGTAGTGCACGTCCTTGTCCCATGTGAGGGCACCTCCCTGTGTTTCTTTGCTTGCTATCTGATTGCTGCTGCAATCTGTCCCTGAGACATCTAAGCAGAAAGATGCCTGTAGAACTGTGCATGGGGGTGCACACTCTCCCATGGGCTGATTGCAAAAGGACTTGAGGAGAGTGCAAGCACTCGCATCACATTGTAGTACAAATTCTCCATCTGTGCTTCAGCTAATGATAATTTCTTCTTTGTTGGGGTTATTTACATATTCAACTCAGTTGAAAGAAAAAAATAAACCATAAATCCTTTCAAAATTTAAATACTCTTGAAAGAAACAAGGACAAGATAAAACTCGTATTCAAAGATATTGGCAGGAAATTCATATGGGGTTAAAAACTGTGTTGGTTCACCCTGTCTCACTTTCCAAAACATTTTTATTACTGCATTACTTTTCTCAATTTATATATCTTCACTCTTGCATAATGTAGTTTAAAGAGTGGAATCTAGTTTATTTCAGCCCTAGGGCCCCTCCCTGCCATGTTGCATTACATCAGGTTTTATAATCATCATATATTTATATTTCTCACCCTAATCTTACACAAACTGTTCTCTCTTCCTATTTACATTTTAATATACACTTCAGCTTCTACAAGTCTATTTCAGCTTGGCTTATGAAGGATTTCCAAATATTGCTGCTGTGCCACAGAAAATTCAGAGACACAGGTATGTAACTGTGATAACTGTGACCTTGTTCTGGAGCTGAAAGAACGTGGAAATCTGACCTTCACGTATACTGCCATGGAAGGGCTCTGTGATGTTGGAGCTGCAGCAGTTCTCAGCATGAGGAATAACTTGAGTTTTCCTACCCCTTTGTGACCCAGAGCTCAGCTATAAAAAATATGCCATCTGCTGAAAGGTTGTGCTGGGATTTAACATCCCTGAGGATTGTTTTTTCCATTCAGGCTATGCCTTCATCTGTTTCAGAGAACTATCTTGATCAGCCAGGCATGATATCATAGAGTGGCTTGTATCCACACTGCCAGCTTCTGGAGAAACTTAAGATTCCTTTTACCACCCATATATTCACAGGTACTTCACAGGTACCCTTGGGAAAATGACTATCTACATGTGAGATTTATCAATCCAAGGTGCCTGAAACATCATAGGACACCAAATGTTTGGTGTTTTTATGCCATGATGTCAAGCACGTGTGAGATGTAATGTGGCATGAGAGCACATGGGAACTCGGGGATACGAGTCTTGGAGAGGTAATGCTGAAAGACTCTGCAGTAGAAAGACCCAAGTCTGGTGTGGAGGGGCTCAAACTGCTGTCCAGCAAAGGATCACAAAGGTGACTAAGGGACTGGAGCAGCTCTGCTGTGACGAGAGGCTGAGACAAGAGACAGCTCTGCATGGAAAACAGAAGGATCAGGGGGGCAGTGGGCACAAATCAAAACTCAGGAGGCCCCTTTTGAACATCAGAAAACACACTCTCACTGTGAGGCTGATAAAGCACTGGCACAAGTTGCCCATGGAAGTGGTGGAGTTGCACTCAGAGATATTCAAAAGCCATCTGGACACTGCAGGGCAACCTGCATGAGGTGGCTCTGCTTGAGCAGGGATGTTGTATAAGATGACCTCCAGAGGTCCTTTCCATCCTCAACCACTCTGTGACTCTGTGATTCTATGAAACTTTTACCAGGACTGAACTACCTGAAAACACAAGAAGTTGCCTTCTTACATGCAAAATAAATTAGGTTGCTAGATATTGTAGTAGAAAAAAATGACGTTTATCAAAGACAAACCAAATTAAAAGTTTTCAAGTACAAAACTCAGGACAGAAGGCAAATATTTTATGCTAAAAAATTGAATGTGAGAGAGAATATACAAGTTAGCAAGTTTTAAGTGGAATTCACAAGTCTGGCCAAAGCTCCTATTTTTCAGCTGTGGGCCCAGCATGTCTGGCTAAAATTAGGACTGATTTTTCTTCACCTCTGAAATAACATGACATATGTCATTAAAGTAAAAATTGAGAGCCTTATTAAAGGAGAGTGATGACTACACACTTGTAGCAAAAATTTATTTAAAACCGTGGCATGAACTACTACCTTGATTTTTTAAGGAAAATTGGAATTCATTGATACAAAGTTGGTAATCAATTTAGTCTTTTGCAAGAGATAGAACAGAATGAAGGAAATTCAAATAAAAAGCACAACCACTTAGCACTGATTGTGCTGGTAAGACTTTTCTCTGTGATGCACCGTACTTGTCAGCACTCTCTTTAAGCATCAAACATAAGAAGTACAATGCATTTTTTAAATGCTTAAACTACACTTTATTCTACCTTTCTGTGCAGATGCAAAGTTTGCTGGCAATTGCTACCCACAGCTTGAAGGCTTCGTGTCAAAACCCCCCTCCACATCTGGAGATATTTCAGATGCTTTTACTGAAATCAGCACATTTTCTTTAAAGCTGCTGTGGCCTTTAATTGAGTTATCTCCTTTATGTATTTCAGATTTTTTAAGATGACACAAAGGACAGAACCTCAGATCACTGCATGAGAAACCTCCCAGTTTTTCCTGACATAGTTTTGTAGCCATCACTTTCTCTCACTATATGCAGCAGTATATATCCATCTATCTATTCCTCCATTGATTCATATCATTCTTTTAGCCATCCATCCATCCATCCATCCATCCATCCATCCATCCATCCATCCATCCATCCATCCATCCATCCATCCATCCATCCATTTGTATGCACACCTATGTTCATCCATTTATTTATATAAGGAGGCATTCATAAAAATCCAAAGTGCCTTCCCATGCTGAAAGTTCTGACAGTATTTCCTCTCTTGTATTCAGTGCCATAGAAAGCTTGAATAGCAGGCCAGTTTGACTGAGGTCTAAGGGTTAAAATTTCATGCATTAGGTAATACCAACCCCAATACTGTGCAGTGTGAGAACCAGCTTCAGGCTGATTTCTCCTCTCTGTTTCCATTGGGAAACCTCAGTGATTTTAAAAACTTTCCTTATATCGATTTGCTAAGTGAGGTGTTGTAGGGCTAGCAGAGAGCTGTTGATGGCAAAAAGGGTGGAAGCTAAGACCTAGGACACAGAGCTAGGCAGCTTGTGGATATCTACTTGAAGACAGCTAGTTAGGATTCAAAGGCAATCGCTGTTGGAAATAGTACTGGTGATGGGCAACTCGCTAACTTCAAACACAAAATGCTGTGGAAAAGGAGCCTCGTTTGGTGAAGCACTCTTTTAGAGCATGAGGATCACCAGACCAGTACAAAGCTAACAAATCCTGACAAAGCACCTAAGGCAGTGCAGTGAACATTCATGGATGTAGTATTTAAACCTAAAAGCAGCTAAAATCCTGATGTTGCTCCAGAAACATACTTGTGTGAAGGTAATGAAGAATAATTTCCAGTAAATTGAATCAATCTATTCTTAGATCAAATCTAAACAATATAAATCCCAGACCTACACTTAATCAATCTCTGTTGTACTGTCCATTGTCTAACTAGCCGGTTTTCCAGCCCTTTACTATCAATTTCCTTCAATACATTTAAAGCTGTATACCTATATTCATAAACCCCTGTTTTCAATCAAATGCATGTGGTGAGAGGGAAGATATTTAAAATGCAAAATCAAATGTGCTCCATATTTTCTGCAGAAGTTACATGAAATCCAAATTTAAATCTAAATTCAGTCATAAGTCATCCCTGTGATACAACACAGTAAACTGTACCCTCACAGCTGAATGCCCATACCTCTGGAAAGAACTTGAAATAAAAATGCTAACCTGAAATCCAAATCTAGATGCAGGTGTGTAGCCTGCACCTCTCATCTTCTTACTGCCCAAGGAGCAAGAATGAGCAAATTGATAATAAGATAAACAAGGTTTGTGGTCCAACATAAAAATTCTTTTTCTGTATCTTTATGTATTTAGAATGCCCATCTTTGTCTCTTACTACACTTTCCATGGCTAGTCTACCTATTAGTTCTCATGGGCGTCAATCCAGAATCTCCTCTTAAGTCTCCTTCTTTACAACTGCCTCTCCCTCTAACCTATCCCCTTACACAGGCAGTCTTTACATCAGCATGGTTGCAGGGGTGAAAGACATTTCCCCTGACCACTATTCAAGAATGAAGGGTCACTAAAGTATTCAGGTAATTTTTTGCCTTTCTTGAAGAAGCATGAAAGCCTGGGAATGAAGATAACCCTCCAAGAGGGAAAAGACATTTTCTGGACAACAAAGTTGACAGTGAATGAATGTACAAGGGAAAAAATTAACAGTCAGCAAAAGCTGGTGCTTGGGTGTGCAATAGAATACAGGTGCTAAAGGCATTTACTCTGTTGCCTGAGATGGTTATTCAAACGACCTTATCTGTAGTTCTCCCCCAGTTTAGGCTTATCAAAGGTACAGCAGTATGCCAAGCTGATCCCTATTGAGGCATTTTCAAAAAACGTCTGCTGAGAAAATCGCCATACATTCTTCCAATGAAGGATTTTTTTGTAGTGGTTCCAATATTTCTCATTTCCCTGATGAGACAAATTTTTCAGTAGCATAGCCTCTTTTGGAAAATTGGGACTCATTTCCTTGTGGTTATAAAGTTGTGTGTTCCATAGTCAGAAAGGACCATTGTGATTATCTAGTTTGAAAATTTCCATACAGAAGCCATGATATTTTTGTTCCTAGAAACTGGACTAAAGGATATTCAGAGTGAAAGTTTTGCCTGAAAGACTCTTGGCAATGGCCAGTCTGTCACTTCCTCCATTGAAATTCTTCCGATCTTTAATTAACCTCAGTGTTCAAAAATGTGTTTTATTTCAAGCTTGAATTTTTCTGACTTCCAACAAATTGGATTTCATTATATCTCTGTCTGCAAGACTGTAAATCTTCTCATTATCATAGCTTTCCATGTCTAAGAACTTCAGTAAAATAATCAGGTAATCCTTCAATTTTTTCTGTGATAAACTGAATAGATCAATTCTTGGCATTCATGTGAGAAGAGTTTTCCCAGTTCTACTTTTTTTTTTTAGCTGCTTTGTAAATTTAAGTTTTGTTGCTAAAAGTGATTTTAAAGGGGTTGGCAAGCACTTGGTAATCTCTTCCTAACAAGTAGTAAATTTAACACAGGGCATATGGAAAATTTCAAGAGTCCGGCTCAGTCATTCCTGGATGCTGGTGACCTTCCCTTGTTAGATTTTAAGTGCTGCATCAGAAGCTGTAGGTAGGAGCCATGGTTGAGGAGAGAAGCCTCCAGCTGACAGATGTTAGTTGTGTTAGGATTTGCTTGCCTAAACAGGGGGGTGTATTCAGATTGTGAGGAAAGATCCCACATGGCCCCAGCTGCTCTTCTGAGAAGTTTGGGTTTCTCTTATGTCCTGTGTCATATCCAGCAGCCAGAAGAATTCAGTTCCTTAGGACACTTAAAATGGTACCTCTTTATATGTTTTTTTGTTTTTTTTTTTTAATTATTACGTTAGGGATCATTGGTTGGAGACAGAAAAGACACAAACTCACCAAACACCCTCAACAAACAGCCCTGAGTTTATTGTGGATTTCCCCGGTTTAGACAGCTCATTAGTTGGGATGTCTCTCTGCCCAGATCTCTGGCCAATGGTGTTTTTGCATCTAGGCTTGAACAGGGTTGGCTGAGGTCTCTGTTTGAGTTCAAATCTATCCTATCATTGTTCACCCAGGGACTTGTTCTACTTCTTTTCTAGAATGAACCAGGCTGGCCGAATTGGGTTTGTGTTATGGCCAGATTTATTTTGTTCAGCTACAGACCGGCTGTACTGTAACATTTAATAATTGAATCTCATCCTCTGTGTCATTCAGAAGAATTATGTAATTTAAGAGCATCCTCAGAATGTTGCCATTATGCAGGTCTTATATCAGTGGTGAATTTTACCAGGAAGATAACCCAGAATAACCAAGTGGAAGGAGTAGAGTCAGACCTGTAAGTTATCTTACTAGTAGAGATATGGCTTGCTGATAATCTGTATCATCTATTGCATTTTCATCTCTGCTGTTGAAAGAGTTTTAATCCACCTAAATTGTGCCCTGTCTATTCCATAAATTTTATTTTGCTTTTTTTCTAGGTGCCGTATTGTACTAAATCATATTCCCAGGAGAAATCCAGAGAATTCATTTTATCAGCTAAATTGTAATTAACCAGACTTGTAATCTTGCCAAAAAAGATTAAAGGTTTATTTGACGAGGCCTACTTTCCACAAAACTTAGTTGCCTGATATTATTTATATTTTCACTTTCTAATGTTTGATTAATGAAATCCCAGATTAATTGTTCCATCAAAGAATTAGCCTAAGTGGCCTGCTGTTCACTGATCTATTTCATTTTTCTCTTTTAACATATATAAATTGTATAAATGGCAGCCCTCCAGCAATACAGATTGTAATTTAGATTTTTTCTTTTTTTCAAGAGATATTAGATATTAACATAAGCCATTTACAAAAATCCATAGCTTATTTACTATTCTTGTAGAAAATAGCCTGTTGGTTTTAAAATGTTTATTTTCATCACATACTGTTTAATACTGTCCTTTCCTGTGGAGGATGAGCCTTATTGCCTATCTCCATTATTGCATAAGCCCAGTCTCTGCCTCCATCTAAATCTTGCTAGGGAAGAGCAAAAATCAGCCCTGAGAAAAAGAGATCCTGCATTTAAATGGATATAATGGATGGATGCAATTCTGAAGCTTTCCCGTGGCAGCCAGGGAGCATATTTGGGGTTTTCTCTATTGGCCTTTAAGTCATCACTGTTTGTGGAAACACTTTCACAAAAGCCAGAGTATCATCATGCACTGTGGGCCAACATGATATGTTCTTCTATGTCTAAGGCATAGGACTAGGAATTTAAATTTTTGATTCTATTCATATCTCTCTGACTGGCATGAAAAATTATTATTGTCTCAGATAACTGTAACTCCTTGTGCTCATTTTCTCTCTCATTTTTTTTTTTCCCGATTGTGCATTCACACTATAAACTCTTTGGGGCAAAGGTTGTGCTGTGTAGTCAATAATACCTACTGGGCTCCTATTAAAATTATGGGTTTAATGTGGTAGCTCCACACAAATAATTGGTAATACCAATGACTGATAGGACAGGCTGCTGATAGTATAACTCGGATGACCTCCCTTACATCCTTATAGCTTTCATCTCATCAGAAAGCTCTCAAAACACCACAGCCAGTTTGTTATAGAAAACATGCATCTCAGCTGCTTGTTTGAAATTTTAATTAGAATGCAAAGCAGATGTGATCCTTGCTACCTGCTATTTATTGGCTCTGGGCAATTATTTCTGTCCTCCAGAAACAGCAGCCAAAAATACAAACTGTTTTATAAACCCAAACCACATCTGTAATTTCTAATTTTTTTTTCTCCTTCTCTCTTGTGTCATCTCATGTTTAACTTTTTTCTTTCTTTTTTTTCCCCTGTGTAAATCTATTTATATATAAAATGTAGATATAATAAATAAAAACGGTGCATACACATTTATAGCTAACAACTAAAGCTACCACAAATCCTTCTTCCCCAACAGCCCAGCTGTACTTTCCACTCGTCTCTATCCTGCCACTAAGTGCTGGAACCTGCACTTCACCCAGGATATTTTTAAGGAATCTCTGCACCCAAACACATGGCTCAATGCAATGTCTTTATAAATAAAGGTCTGTGTAGGTAGCAAAACTGTTGCAGATATGAATATGTGTTTAAGGTGAGTATGAAGGCCCAGTTTGGAGATGACAGGAGAGATGCCGTAGAGCCAGACTGATTCCTCAGAACACGCTCAGTGGGCTGCAAATGGAACTTTAGACCTTATACCCTTTAATAGAAGTTGGACTCCTCAAGTTAGGATGAAATCTTCAGAAGGAAGGACTAACCTCCTCCCTTGTCTGCAAACGCTTTTCTTCTCAGTCTTCTCTCTTCCAACCCTTTGTCCTCAGTGGTATTTGCTTCAACTCACTACTTTGACGGACCCAGCAGGCCACAGGCAAAGGTGATGTTTTAAGTATAGAGGATGTGAGCAGCACACTAGGAGGCTGTTATGAGTCTAGGAACTGATCTGTACAATTCATTCATTTTCAAGGGCTACTGGCATCAATAAGATCACTTGCATGGTCCAAATATTCACCAATGTTAGGGCTGCACATGCTAGGCCAGAAGAGAGACATCGCTCTGCCCTCTTATTTGTGCTGAAAATTGCTCTGATCTAAACCTGTCCCACTCTGAAAAAATGTTTGTCCTGATAAATAAAATTGTCAGATTTTATATTTCTATAGCATCAAACCGGCCCAGTCACTTCTGTGGGTTGACTCGGTACTTTTTAAGACCATTAAAGTCCTGTTTAATATCTTTATTGATGGCCTGAAGGAGGAGACCAAATGTTTCTTCAATAAATTTGTGGCTTACACCAAACTGAGTGGAAGTGTGGTTCTGTTGGAGTATAGGAGAGCTCTGTGGAGGGATCTGGATATGTGGGCTGAGACCAATAGTATGAAGTTTAACAAGGTTGAGTGCTGGGTCTTGCACACTGAACCACATCACCCCATGCTACGGTCTGGGGGAAGAGTGGCTGGAAAGTTGCCCAGCACAAAAGGACCTTGGGGTGCTGGTCAACAGTGGCTGAACATGAGTCAGCATGTGCTCAGGTGGCCAAGACGGCTGTTGGCATCCTGGTTTATATAAAAAATAGTGTGACCAGCAGGACCAGGGCAGTAATTTTCCCCCTTTACTTGACACTGGTGAG
>WAAE01036596.1:0-24889 GCA_013400495.1 Nicator chloris | reverse complement strand
GAAATATCAGGCCCACACCACCAGACTCCATCAAAACCCTTACAGCTATCCTGCAAACAGCATAAACATTGTCTCCATCTCCTCCTAGACTCCTCCTGGAAACATTCCAGTCTTCAAAAGTTACACTGTTGTGATTCCACTTCTGTTCAGTATTTGCTGCATTTGATTGCTTCTGACAGACCTGTTACCCGCATAACCATGGGGGGTTTTTTTGCCAGGCATTATCAGCCGTCAGGAAGCAGAGGAGCTGTTGATGAATAAATCTGAAGGCGCGTTCCTGGTGCGAGTCAGTGAGAAGATCTGGGGCTACGCGTTGTCCTATCGCCAGCAAAACGGCTTCAAGCACTTCCTGGTTGACGCTTCGGGGGATTTCTACAGCTTCCTGGGGGTAGATCCAAACCGACACCCAACGCTCACAGATCTGATTGATTTTCACAAGGTAACACTTGCCAGGTGGAGATCAGTAGCTGAGTGGAATGGATTAATAATTTAATGAGGAGCCATGTAGTTTGAAACCACACTGGGAAAGAGGAACGACCATAGTGGGAAAGAATATTGTACACTAAGCCCAGCTGTAACATTCATACTTCTGTTGCGGTAAATCAGAAGGCTTTCCCCCTTCTTTCAAATGCTCCAGTATGTACTTGTGTCCCCTTATAGAGCAGGTACTCTCCTTGGCTACAAATGGCCTAATAAGGGCTGACAGATGTAACGCTTTCTGCGCCTTTTTGCTGTGGAAAATTGGATTGCAAATAGCATAGAAAGGTCTTTCAATGAAATTTCAGCATTTTTCTACCTTTGATGTGAGGGCTGTAATGTGCAAAAGCAAGAGAGTGTGACCCTGCACTAAAGAAGGGAACATGGAGGGGTTCTCTTTTAGGGATGTATTAAGGGTCATTCCTTATTACCCAAAACAATCTTGCAAGAGGAATTTACTATTCGACTTTAGATGGGTTTGAATTACTTTACCTCTAGGTTCTGTTTCTTGCCAGACTGTAACTAAACAGTAGCACTCCTTCTGAAAGCATAAATTGTTTTCATCTTGCATCTCTCCCTATTTTCATCAGTTTTAATACTTTTTTCTTAGCAACCTGTATAATTCCTCTTCATCCTCTCTTTTCTAGTTGCCTTTCCTGTTTTATCCTTTTCTCACTCTTGTGTCAGAGTAATTCTATAAATATTTTGCACCTCCTTTTCTTCACAGCTTTTAATTTTTTATGTATTCGGTCTCAGGTTATTTTCCTTCTAAATTCTCTGTCTTTTAAATCTTGCTTTTATCATTTGTTTTGCAGCATCTGTTTAGTGTTGCCTTAGTGTCCCCTCAGGGATCACGTGGGGAGATGGTAGGTGTCACATTGGACTAAAATATATGTCTTCCCCTAATTTAAATAAATTCTTTCTCAATGGTCACCTTGGAAGCTCAAATTCCTGACACCTTTCTTGTACAGAATGTCCTTTGGCCAGTTTGGGTTAACCAACTGGGCTGTGTCCTCTCCTAGTTCTCCCTTTTCCCAGCCTACTCTGCCAGCAGGGCCTGAGTGGGAAAAAGAGAAAGCCTTTGTGCTGTGCAAGCACTGGTCAGCAGTAGCCAAAACTGTAGTGAGTTATCAACATTAGCCACAAAATCAAAACACAGTGTCACAATGGAGCAGAGGCAGCTGTGAAGCTCCATCCCAGCCAGCCCCAGCGCACCTGGAAAGAGACTAACCAGGGCCTTGCAGGGAAAAAAAAGCAGACGTGCAACACCTCAAATAGGCTATCAGGCGTTGGATGTAGAACCTCTGGCTAATGTAGCTTCCCCTCTGCTCCTGTCGATGGTGACAACCATTTCCAGCCATCTCTGTTCCAGTGATGTTCCTATATTTTCATCACAGCTCACGTTAGGCAATCACTGCATTAGGAACACATCTATTTACAGACAGCAGTAGAGCCCTTGTCAGAAGCAGAATGGCTTTTAGTTCCTGCCTTTTAAAAAAAGGAAAAGAGCTTCCTTAGGTGTCCCATGATAAGAGTCAATAGCTGCCCCTGTAGTAAGCCTGTCAGGGAAACCGGTTCAGCTTTAATGCCAACACACAATTCTATTTTCCCTGTCTAGCTTAGGGCTGTGTTAAAACTGGTACTTTGGCAATCACTTCAGGAGGCATTTTATCCTGTCTGTCATATGGTTTTCTTAGAGGCTTTTCTGCCTGTCCTCTCTGGTGAAGTACACTGTCCATTGTCCCAAAGCCTCCTGGTAACCCCAAGCAATTTGTGTGTGACTGGTTGTGCTGTGCGAACATTTTCTCTTGCAGATACTGCTGTATTTCTTGGAGAAGGTGCTGCTTTCCTCAGGACTATTTTTGGCAAAAGTGTACTTCCCCACCCCAAAGGTTGCATGGACTTTTTTTTGAGGGCCTGAGGAGGGCTGGCATAACTAATTTTTCACTTGCTTATACCTATTGACTTCATTTTGTTTCATTTTGATTAAAAAACTGAGGTGTCACTCAAGCAACTCAGCTGGTAGACACAAGGGGGAGGTAACCATTAGCTGGAAGAACAAACCTTACAGAACATGGTGTGAGTGTGCATCTTCTTTTGTCATTATTTGCATTTAAATACTGTGTGGAAAGCACCAACTTCATATCCGAGATCATTGCTAAATATTTGTATTTACTTCCTTACAACCCTCTTGTCTAGTTGACAAGGTGGTTATGGCCAAAGGTTGAACTAAATGATCTTAGAGGTCTCTTCCAACCTAAATGGTTCTGTGATTGTTTGATTCCGAAAATCATTTCATTTGGGTAGGAACTTTCTGAGTCTGGTGTAGTGATTGGGAGGGAACAACAATTGGGAGCCTGCATGTGTTCTGAGGAAATCAAGCACCAAATTTGCATTGAATTTCAATAGAAGCTGGATAGGTTTTGAAAATATTAGGTTTATAAATAGATCCATATCTTGGATCTAAACTTTCAGATGAAGGATAGCTGTTTTAGTCAATATAATTCTGGATTGCAGCTCATTTTGGTGCATCTATCAGTCTTAAACTTCTACAAAAACAAAAAAGAACTATCATTACCATAGGAACAAGTGCAAAGACCAAGTTCTCCACTTTTCCAGTAGGTGTCTTGGTAATCAGTCACTGGAATGACACGCTTGGCACGCAAATATTTCATTAATAAGAATAGGTGCTGTGAGTACAGACTGCCTTCACCTAGCAAGGGCAATGTCTGTCACCTTGCTGTCGTCACTCAGAAAGCTGTTTCTGTTGTGTGTGAGCACTCAACATTGAGCTCTTGCTCAGTTTGCCTGGGGGTAGCAGCATGGTAAGGCTGGCATCTGCCTGTTCAGTTAACCCATGAGAACACCCTTTATAAGCACCTGTAGCTGGCTTCCTAAGTAGTGCAGCAATTTAAAACAGTGCAAATTAGAGTCTGTTGTGTGCACTGATTTCACTGATAGTAGCACAAGTTACTACCAGCATAAATAAGAGATAAACAAAGCATGAAGAAAATGATTAGTCGATAAGATCCTTTTGCTGGTCTGTAATTATTTTATCAAGTGTTTATTCATAGTTGCTTGCCAGTTACAGTCAAGTGATGGCCTTCATTGCTATTCTCAGAAGGTAGGTGTGCCTTAGATCTTTGATATTTTAATTGGTTTTATCATTCTAGGAAGAAATCATCACGTCCTCAGGTGGGGAGCTACTCCTGGAGCCATGTGGACAGCAGAAGAACCCACCAGACTACAGCCCTTTATTTGAATAACTGATCCAGGACCAACAGGAACGCATTCTGGATAGCTGTAGTAATAGATAGTTACAAGAGTAAACAATGGAAGTAGTTAACCCACTTTTAAAGCCACTGGTCTTGTGGCCAAAAAGTATCTTCATTAGGAGGCCTAAAATATTTCTGGTTTGCATCATCATTATTCATATTGCTAGCACTTGAAAGGTGAGAAATTACCAGCAAATTCCAAAAGAGGACTACTTCCAAAAAAATTTTCAAGGGTTTGTAGCCAATTGCACTGAATGCTGTCTTAATTTTCCTCATGCAAGAAGCATGGGCAGGAGCTATTCATAGAGTACTGTATGAAGTATCAGTGTTGGTGAACAGATTCTGTGTTCCAAAGCCAGGTTTGACAGTTTCTGTTGACAATTTCATTGCCCAGTGGTGCACTTTGATAACAAGAGGAGCAGTCTTCAAACATCCCTGTGAAGTTTGTGATTGTGTATATAATTAGGTGTAGCTTGAAACTTGCCACTTTTGAATTCAGGCCTACACAGTTCTCCGCAACAGAGACAGAATAAGGTTATACACATTTTATTTACATTTTTTTGAAGCCCAACAGCCTTGGAAGGAACTTTACTCCTGTAGAGTAAGTGGTCAGTTTATTCTAAAGAAAACTCTTTGATTTGCTGCAATTCTCTCACTGGTCTTGTCATGCTTTCCACTTTTAGATGTGCAAGAGACACAGTGGATATTGCTAGCTTGACTTTGCTATAGGACTGGGTATTTTCCTTATCTGAGTGATGAGAGAGGGTGGGGGTGGTATATTTATACATAGAAAAGGTACAGCTAATTACATTATCATCATGCTGTTTTATGTGTAAAACAAGATGTACACAATGTGCTCCTGATCCATTTGCTATAAATATTAACCCCATGAAAAGAGACCAGAAGCCTACATCTGTGGAGCAGTTGCTTAGTGCTTGGACTAGAAAAATAATAAAATCTCATCACAGTACAGAGGTCTCTTGCACACTGAGCATAAGCTACTGCTTTGGGCAGTCTTTGAGCCCTGTGGGGTTCTCTTCAAAATCCTGGTGTAGACCCCTCCTGAACCTCCTGTAAATCCCTTTCTCCTCAGTCATTTGACTCTTGACTCACTGTTACCTTCTGTAGTCTGACTGATCTAGATGGTAAAATCAACCAGGAAAAGAAACTTGTTTTGTCCAAGCCAATAAAGCACACTAACCATTTAAGGTGCTACAATAGGAAATAGTTGTGGTAGTAATAGCATTATTTTTTATAATTAATTTTATGGCTAGCTCATCTTAAAGTACAGATTTTTGCACACAGGCTTCATTCTTGGTCAGGAACTTTTTCTTCTGTTAACATTGGGTTTTGTGTGAGTTAATCCATCAGTGTTTGTGACCCATGGAAAGAAAATTCTATTGAACTTCCTACAGAGACAGCTGGGCAGTTTCTGTACTAATCATTTGGCACTCTAGCTCATGAGGTTTTAAATAGTTACTGTTAGCACCTCGAAACAAAGCAAGTCAGGATACGGCAAATAAGCAAAAAAGCAAGAAAGATCTGCCTTCTCTGAGAAATCAGCTCTGCACTTTCTCCCTCCTTCAGAGGCATCTCAAGAACCACCTCAGCTTTAGGTTATTCACAGCTGCATAGTTTTTTCATGGAACAACTGGACCTCCACTTCAAGGAGAATGGAAAGGGGCCTTTGAAATTCTAAAAAATCTAAGTATTCACAGAGTTACCTTGATGTCAGAAAGCAGCAGGTGACTGAATAGGATTAGACACCTAGGCATCTTTACAGACCAGTCTTTTGCCTTTATGCACTGAAGAAAACCCCCAAAAAACCGAGAACAACAACAAAAAAACCCCCGTGAAATTTGCATGTCGTCTAGCATGCCTCACACCTTCTCTCTGGAAAAGGTGCTAGGCATGGTGAAGACATGCAAATTCCAAAGTTTTTGGAAGATTACTCAACACAGTGCTGTGAATGTTTATAGACAGAATATTGAAGAACTTGTTCCACATACAATTCACATTCAGAAGCTGATAATAATACAGCTATTTATTTCTAGTGACACAGTTCCCAGCAACTGCATGTGTTTTGTTGAGCCATTAAGACGACCTGGAAATCATTGCTCTTTAGCTTATGTGCCCTCTTGCAATGTAATTAACATTATTTTCACTTTGGAGCACATTTCCTAATTCCAATTTTCTAATTTTTTGTCTGAATTCCATCAATTTCTAACTTTAAGTTTTACCTAGCTTTAAAATAAAGCCCTTGTAATTTGCCCTGCAAATGATATTACTTGGAAAACTGCAATTTCTTCTGGGAGTTTTACTATCCTAATAAATGGCAGGATTCTTAAGTAAAGGAATAGCTTGTTTTTTCTCCCCATAGTCCCACAGAAATAATGGAAAATAGCCAGAAATCAATTCATAGAGTTACCAAGAAAGAAATCAAAACTATATAACCAGAAGCACCAGCAATGAAATGTGGTGCACTTGGCTGAAGATAAGTTTTGAAGGAGAGAAAGGGAGATCATAGCTAGCAGAAACTAAGAACAGAAGCTCTCCTTGGTAGAGATGTGCAGCTGTTGCCAATATACTTGAGTTGAAGTACAAGCATGGAGATGTTTTCTAAGTTAACAGGTGCTTCTTGTTGCCTAAGGGGGCAACAAGACAATAAGGGGACTATGAAAAGGTAGCCCAGTTATTAGGAAGAATAGAAGATAAAGCAGTGAAGGAGTAAATATAGAAAATTAAGAAAATAAGAAAGGGCAAAATGTGCTTATCCTGTTGTTTTGAAAGGATTTTTTCTGCTCTGGGAGGAGGACCAGTCACTGCTACCTCTTTTCCTTTCTGCAAGTCTGGAAGATTTCAGCTTTGAGCTAAATCTACCTTGGAGGTCAATCTGACACTCTTGAATCTGTAAGAGCTGTGCTGGTCCGTGCTGCAGCCTTGAATGCTTCCCCCTGGCTGCCTCTCCATGTAATGCTGGCTGCAGCTGTTCATCACTGGGTGAAAAAATGGTCGTGGTGCTGCCGTTTCCTTGGCTGCCAGGGGTAGCTTTGGCCTATCCCTCTGGGACCTTCCAGTCCTGCTTCCTGACCTGCTTTTCTAGTGGTAACTATTGGTGAGTTGTAAGAGGGGCATGTTATGGAATTTCCTTATAAGATTCCCTGTCAATATTTCTTGCTGCTGAGACCACCAGGAATTCACTGAGAGGCCTGCTATGATAATTGTGTTTCATAAAGAAAAATGCCACAGCAGTAAGGTAAACTTTAAAACTTTAAAATTAACTGAACTTTTCTCATATCTGTTTCACAGCAATAAAATACGGCACACAAGGTCCCAAGCTTGTTTGCAGGTATCTTTGAAAAAAGCATCTCTTGAGGATTTTTTCTTGCCTCTTCCTAGATCCACAGATCCACCTGTTCTCTTGAATTTTGTTTTAATCTGTTATCGTACACAAATATCTCCAATTTAATACTGCCCTCTTCTCTACAAAAGAACAAAAACCAAGCAAAGAAATTGATAGTAATCATGGATGAGATTTCCAAGGCTACTCAAAGAACATAGATGCCAGTCTATTAACTCTTGTAATTAATGGAATAATGATGTAGTACGAGTTTTTGCATATTAGTTTCATAATAGATGTCCTGGATTATTCTTTTAAGTACTAAATCCCTATTCTTCTGAAGAAATGCTAAATAAAATAACACTTCCCTCAAGAAAGAAATACCTAAAAATTGTTTTTATAACAGATTTATTTTCAGGCTAACTGAGTAGAAACTCTTTCCAAAAACCAGGTTCAGAGTTAGAATTTCCACTAAATTTCAGTTACCTTGAATCAAATTAAACAAACCTATTTCTTGGCTGAGGTGAGGCAGTATTAATACACTGACTACAGTAAAAGAGTTTTGTTTTGTATGAACTAGGAATCCACTTCTGCTCCATCTTGCCTTGAAACACCAGAAACCCGAATATTGAGCATTAATGGAGTTGCACCACATTTCACTGCAGTCTAAATTCTTCCATTTACCACAACACAAACCTGGTCTCAGGTAGACTGTGGTAGTTCACAGTGGGAGAAGCTTTTCTTTTTCTATAAATAAATTTGTTTTCATAATTTACAGGTCAGAGCTTATTTTTAATGATTGTCAAGGACTGGCTTTCTTTTCTGTCTTATTGTAGCTCTGCTTTAAGATTCCTTTTTCCTTTCCCAACAGGATTGGGTAAATGATCTCTGTGAAGTGTGTCCCTGACCAGGCCATCAGTTGCAGAAGGAGGTGTTTGCACTTGACCAGATGCTTGCTTTGTGTTTCCTGAGATGAATCTCTTGGACACAAACTGTCAGATGATAATGATGCATAATTGATTTTTATAGCTAATTTCTTGCCATGCAAGTGCTGTGTCTGCGCTTCTCTTCAAATATTTGTTTACTGCTAGTGATTAATCCTGTAGCTTGTATATTTACATGATGGCCTGTAGCTAATGCAAATTTTCTACTAAGCTGGAGCCTTCAATGGGTTTGGTTTCTTCTCTCTTGGAATTTCTTCCAATAGTTTTAAATGAAGGTAACATTTTATGTTGTCTTTATTATACATCAATAAATGACTTTTCTTATGGAAGAGAAATAACTTCAAAAGAGACTGGACATTTAGTTTGGTCTGATTTGTGTCCTCATGATGTATGTACAAGGAAAACACCTGGTGTGTTAATGTCTCCTTTTAAGTTTAGCTGCCATTTCTTCCTCGCTGTCAGTTTTAATGAGAACTGGAGGTGGGAGAAGGTCATAAGCTCACAAGTCAGGGAGAGAAAAGAGAGGAGGCAGGACTGGTTTATTCCATATAAATTTCCATATAACAGCAGGCAAAGCTTGGATTAGGTACTTCTGAGATGCACTGGTTTTCTTGCTTAGCATTCAAAATAGTGTGGTCACTAGTTTTCCCTCACACAACAGCATCAGGAAGAAATTCTCAGTGGGTGAGAAAAAAGCCCAAAAGTTGTTCAGTAAGGAACATTACGGTGCCCCAGGAATGATAGAGAAGGAGTGTGGGTCAAGAACACAGTAAAGACATATTTTGTCTTTTGTGTATGGACGTGTAGACTGGGAGTGATTGCAAATTCTTCTTTGCTAGGAGTTAATTCTTTTAATTGCATGATTGCTGTCATTAATGGTCAATGCATGTGAAGATGTGGGCAATTGTAATGTACTTTCTATTCCACAAACTGGTAGAGCATGGATTGCCTGACAGGAAAATCAGACACAGTTGTCTTAGACAAAAGTTACTGAGTATTCTTGTAGGTTATTTGGGGCAGAAAATTGTAAAATGTATAATGCATGTCAGGATTTACAAATGTAGAAACTACGCACTGCTTACCACAGAAAATATGATGAGTGTGTCCATGTAATTTTTACAGCACTTAAAAACTCAGTGAAGAATAAAGGTATCCCTGGTTATTCTGCTCTCCTGTAGGAAATGTCAGCATTGTAAACAAGAAAATATCTTCTCATCCAGGAATTCCATCTTAATAATGGACTACAGCAAGTCATTTCTGAGAGCTGTAAGTGAACACTGCACTGCATTTAGTAAGATAGCCAGCCTGTTGCACTTAGGTCTGTCCTTGATTCTCAAAGTCTTTTTGCTCGTGACAGCCTGATGCTACTGTGAAATATGTTTTTAGGAAGTCATTCAAATCCAATGGAATGAAGAAGTGTTAAGGTATATGTTTCATTATTATTTTTACTGTAGACATTTTGTCTCAAGGAATCCCAGAAAAAAAATAAAAATCTAACAGCAATGCATAAGTTCTGGTCTGCCATCTAGACAATATTTTGTTACCTATTATGTACTGTACTCACATCATGCTACTTCATTTATTTTGAGTTTCAGTGGTCTATATGCTATATTGGGATCTATCTGATTTTTTAAATAAGAAAACAGTAGAGACAGCAAGAAACTGTTCTGTGGGACAAAAAACGTTCACTGAATTCCAATGCTGAGCTCCCACAACATTTGCTGGAGTTCATGTGGCAATCCTTAGTTGATAAATATGAAATTTTTTTATTCGGGCTGCCTGTTAAAATTACTTTTCACTTTCCCCAGAGCTACTCTAAAATCTTCCATTGACACTATTTAATGGAGAAATGTTCTGTTTTCAAAATGCCAAGCTTCATGAAATTGTTTCAATTCCCTAGAGTAAAAAATAAAAAAGAATAAAATTATCTAAAGGCATTTTTAATTGCAGAAAATATGAAAGGTGTGCTCAAATCTAACACAGAAAAATTTTATATTTTTATTAATCTCTAAAAGAAAATGTGCTACATTATGTTCCAAATTCAATGCAGATATTCAATGTTTCTGACATTTCATTAGGTATCCATTCTCTCCCTTAATGCTAGTTTCCTTTCAAGGGAGAATGAAAATACCCAGGGAGCAGTTACTCAAAATGTCAAGCCCATTAAATATCTGATTTGATGACTGAAATAAATTTGTGAAGGTTTAAATAAGACCCCAGATAATTTTCTCCAGAAAAAAAAAATCAAGCTAGGAAAGTGAGTTCAGAAAAAAAGAATGGATGCATCTTGTCCACAATTTTGAATATATTGTGTTACATGCTTGGATCCTTAGAGTATGATTCGCATTTATACACTACTAAAAAGTCTTGAGGATCAAAAAGTCATTAATTTAAATGGAATAATAAATAACATAAAGGAAATTAGACGTACTGTTCAAGTTTCTCTGAAAAAGGCTAATTCTATCAATGGTTGTGTAAAAGACCAAGCCTATTCATGAACTGTGGTAGAAAAAAAGGATCTAATTTTCCAAGTTGTCATTGTGATCAATCACAATAGAAATCTCTTCCTGGATGAAAGTTCGTGATTAAGAAACACAAAGTTCAGGCTACACATTCAAATACCAAATGGAAACATTTGCAATGTACCAGCTCCTTGCAAAGGTGAAATATGCAAGTGAACAACTGTTGTGGTGTAGCAAAAATGAGTAGCTTGGATTCCGGTTGTTCTCCTTGGGCTGGACTAGAAACAAGCACTTCAGAGTTCCAGGTCAGAGTTGTATCAGTTCCTCTGCCAAAGACCACTGATTATTTGAGGAGGCAGGATCAGGAGAGAGTGAGAAAGCTTGTGGAACTTTGAAATATTACTATGAAACAAAAAAAAAGAGCCTACTTCCCCTTCCCTGCCCAAGATAAGAATGAGTTTGTAATGGGGAAAGAAGGAGGCATTGTGAAACTGGCAGACATTGTTTTCCTGTTGGTGAGGAGACATGTACACTATTTGTTGAAGTCAATGAGACAGAAGTGGGAAATAAGGATTCCACAGCCGGGTCATTTTTAATTCATTCTGTTCTAAGGCAGTGCACATACAGTCAGGAACTGCTTGGAGTGCTAACCCATCTGTTCTCAGGAGCAGCTCACATCCAGTGGGCTAAAAATACTCGGTCTGCCAAGAAGACACTCAAGGTACTTTGAAAAGGCTTGGATGCTTTAACTTTGGGCCACAGATAAAGGTGATAAATGAAGAGGCATTGGGGCTCTTTTTTTTTTTAATCTCTCTTCTTCACCCAGACCTATTAATAATGAAGCAAATTCAAAACAACAAAGGAGAAAACTGCCTGCTGGCTAATACTCTGTAATCCTGAGCCTGCACCTGCCCACAGTGCTAAAGTTCAATTCAAGTTACACTTCAGTAATTGATGATCACTTGCCATATGCCTTTATAAAGCTTTTTCATCAATGTCTCTTGTGGTTCATTTTCTATCAGCAGCAAATCAATGAAATTTTAATGGAATAGAGCATCTACTTGAGACTGAATTACGTTGCTTTACCTGTTTCAATATCAAGTGAAGTTCTCAAAGGCTCGACAGATAATAGTTTTTCAGATTTTTTTTCTTTGATAACTTTGTTTCTGCAGAACGGTGGCATTTTTGTAATCAGCTGTAATAAAGATTGAAGGCGTTAATGAACTTGGTTTTACTGTGCTGTTAGAGACAATGGGAAAACGTGGGCTTTGAAGCTGATAGCCGGATCCTTATAAATGCTGCAGCGGTGCGGTAGGGAATGCATTAACTCCTGGATCTGGTGATTCTGGGTGAATCTGAAACGGTTTAAAAATCTCCAGGGTAATGCAGTAATTAACCAGGCACAGGGAAGTACAAGGTCACGAATCGAGTTCCCTTCTTGAAAACCGCAGTGGGAGCTGTATTGTTAGAACAGTCCCACCCATGACTCCGAGGGCAGAGCTGCCCCGAGCCGGGTCTGTGAGCAGGGATGGGCAGCACTGCGGCGGCCTCTCAGAGACTATTCGAGACAAGTACCAGTCAAACAGCACATCTCGCGTGTCCTGGGGTACAGTTTGCTGCATTGATGTGAACCCACTCGAACCGGTCAGGTTTCGCTGCCCGGCTTCGCTTTATGTCCCGGGTTGAGGCGGCTGTGCCCTTGTCCCCGCTCCTGCCGCTCCTCGGGCGCTGAGGGCACCTGGAGGGAGGAGCCGCGCCCTCGGCGCTGTGAGGGGCTGCGGAGCCTCCCTCAGCCCAGACGGTCCGGAACCTTCTGTATGCCCTCCTGGACACTGCGGTCCCTTCCAACCCGGCCCGTCCCACGGCCTGTGAGGGCTCGGCTCGCACGCTGTGGCTGTGCCACAGAGGCCGCAGCCATGGGGAGGGAGGATGCGGGTTGGAGCGGTGCCACACAGCTCGCACAGCAGTGAGGGCTCGGGGGCTGAGGGCCCGGGCTCACAGCTTTGCTCGAGGAAGCTTTCCGAGCAGTTTTCCGAGCAGTTTTCCTCAGCCCAAAACCTCCTGTTTCCCGAGCCCCACCCAAACCAGCTCCCGAAATACAGGCCAGGTTGGACAGGGCAGATAATTTACAGTAGGACAGGATGAAACTGGCAGGAAATGCCAAAAGGACTCTTCACCTGCTGAAAAAGGCTTAGTGCTCCTTGTGGCTGGACAACAGAAAGGGGAAGGCTCCAGGGAAGGAAGCTGCCCTTTTGTCCCCAAAGACAAGGAAAGGAACCCTCTTCTCCAGTTATATTAACACGGTGGAGGCAGGCCAGTAGGTAAGATGCATTTTTTTGTTCTGTTTTGGCTTAATTCCGTGAATTGCCGGTGTGACAGTTGGTGGAATGCAGGAAAGGTACCAGTTCATTGTTAAATGGGAAAATCACCCACAGCCATTGCTAAGGAGGTGAGCGTTCACTGCTGTGATTAGTTAGCCAAGTCCAGTTTGAGTCTGAGGTAGAACAAATCTAAAGGAAAAAATTTCCAACATATTTGTATCTCCATGAACTGCTGAACACAAATCACATATTAGTTAACTATCAAGGATGTTTACAAAAATTTGAATGTTTTCCAGTTATTCCAATGGGTCTTGGGTCAAGCCTTGAATGCAAAAGAAAATAAATCTGCCTTTTCACCTTCACAGTCACAGCTGGGGCACACATTATCAGGACAGTTTGTGTTTCCCTTCATGGAACTGCTTCTATTTGATGAAGTGTTTCAGTCTCTGAAACTGTAAATTTAAATATTACCACTACCACCTTGCTCCAGACAGCACTAAACACAATTTCAGACACAGGAGAAGGAAGATTGTTAGAAATGTCAAAATAAGAAAAGCACAAAATAGGATTGTGCTACACAGAAGAGTGGCAAACAGTTTGGTTGATTTGATGTGCTTTGATACAGTCTATAAACTTTCAAAAACTATTTAACACATACTGAAATAATGCTCAAAAATGTAATGCAATAAAGGTTTTGCATAAAAAGGAGTGTAAATGGCTATCAATAATGTAATGTTGCCTGGTTTTCAAATGAAATTATTCTGTTTTGATTTCTTTGTCTGAAGTAATCTAAATGCCTCCTTTTACTACAGAACAAGCTAAAGAACATCTAAACTAAGTTAATGCTTTCTCAAGTAGTTAATCTGAAATGTTTATGCTTATTTAATATTTTGTGAGTGTTTTTCATGGTAGTTTAATTTTTAACAAGCCAAGGAGTCCAACAGAGAAAATAAAATGTGGACTTACAGCACTGTAATTGTAGTTGATGAGAAGCAGCAAATAAAAGGTGAAGACTCTCCTGCCCTTGTTCTACACAGCACAAAAGTCAGGTAAAGAACTGCTTTGTGATGTGAAAGAAAAGAAGATGCTTTTGATTCAGTGTGGATGAACTGTAGAATCTTAGAATAATTTGGGGCTTTAAGGGGTCTTTGGAAGTCATGTTTGTACTAAAATTTTAAGACGGTGTCTCCTGGATCTGTGTGGAATTTACTTAATTTTCTTTAATCGTTAAGCATCTGGAATTTAATTTTTTTCTTTGTCATTGCACCCTCTGCAGGACCATAGCTGACTAATTTATTGGTCCAACTAACAGATCTGCCCTTTTATTTTATGAATGTCTTTCATGCTGTCATTTCTGGAGCTCATTGTTCAGTAGAGCTTTTGCTGTACACTTTTTTGTTCGTTTGTTTGTTTGGCTTTTTGTTTTTTAACTTTTAGCTTTAAACTATAGTTTAGATGCTGGACTTTGATATGTGTGAATATGGGCAAAAGTTCTGTTGAAAAGTTGAAAAATATTTTACAGAAACCAACTGGAAATTCTTGCCCATGTTTTATTTTTGGACTATTAAAATTCTTTATGTATAATCATAGAGCAATAGGGGAGTTGTTGGTTTTGTTGTTTTGTTGAGGTTGTTATCATTGGTTTTGGTTTTGTTTTATTTTAAAAAACCCTATATTATGGGATATGAGAGGATTTGTTGAAGGCTTCATGAAGTTTCTTCTTTAAGCTTGATATTTGAGAGTGATTGTTGTTTGCTGCATGCCTAATAAAATGCTGTTGCTCTGAGTTCTGTAACAGCTACGGATGTGACTGAGATGTTGGGAGGTATATAAGAAAAAGAAAAAGCAGCCCATTTCTAACTAAAGAATGCAAGGAAACAATTTGTCACTACTGACAGCAGGAAAATGAATAAATATTGCAATAGATACATGTATAGCCAACAAATTTGTACCAGCATCTGAGTGATGTCCTGTCAGGAAGGCAGGCAGACCAGGGTTATTAACTTCCTTTATGAAGAGTTCTCCTTTCAGGCAGGGAATTTGTGGTGGGAATCAACAACTTGGTTATTGGTTTTCCTGTATTCTTTCTCTTTCTAAAGTACTGTGCACATTATTACACAATACTATGTTTAAAAAACCAACCCCAAAACCAAAGGGCTTAGTTGCCTGTCCAGAACTAGGCTCCAAAATTCACATTTTGGCACCACAATAGAAATGGACAAACTGAGACGTCTCAAATATTCGACATAACTTTATATGTACAGTGTATGTTTAACGTACTGGAAAAATTGTGATTCAATATAGACATTAAAAAAAATTTTTTTTGAGGCTGTGTTGAGGCACAAAAAGTTCTGGCAGCTCCTGTCAATGTATTTAGACACAGATTATCAATTATCTTTATCAGTATTAATCATAAGGCTCTAAGAGGAATGGATCATGTTTTCCAGGAACATCTAACAATTGTAGCACAACTCAGCCTGTGAACTCCCTCACTATTACTTCATTATTTTTACTTCATTTTTCTTGTTGCTCAGTTTTCCAGGTCCAGGAGCTTCTGCCACTTCGCTTCTTTCAGGGACATAGACATCTTCCCCTTCTTGATTTCCACCTCCTGCCTTGCCTTTTATCCTTTTGTTTGTTTGTTTGTTTTTTACAATCTAGTGTATGCCACTAAGTTGTCACTTCAGTGCACCATTAAACTGTGCTTAATACATTCCTTTGGCAAAGGTGCCAGAACAGTTATTGTAGAAAAGTTATTGTAGAAATAGAAGAGAAGAAAACATTGGATATTTAGTTAAAGAAAACAAAACTATTTCAGGCAAACTGAATTCATTCTGGTTTTATAGGTAACCTTAACAGAACTCCCTTGAAGTTTAAGAATAGTTCAGTGCCTCCACTTTCAGTCTCCCTTTAGGGCCTCATAGAGTTCCTGGTTCTTACTAGTTTGGATCTGAGTGCTATAAGGATGCTCTGTGAGTGCCTGCCTGATTGAACAGTCTTGAAACTCCATGCAAGTTTGCCTTTATCTTCCTTTTACAACTCATTAAATGTCTGTTAGAAGAAGCTATATAAAGAATGGGAAGACTCAAAAGACCACCTTGATGCATCCCAAAGACCTCAATTCCATGAAACACTTTCAGATGAGGGTCTGAACTCCTGTGCTTCATATAAAAGCATCTGAACATTTTGAGAAGAGCTGATCTCTAATGAAAATGTCCTTATGTATTTTTAAATCTATCCTGCTGTATTGGATGTTAGGTCCTTTAAAAACTCTTCAGAATACATCAAAATGTCATATTGTGCCGAACGCCTACTTTTTACCCTCTGGATCTTCACTTAGAAATGAATGCTGCAGAATAGGAGATCATTTTGGATTACAGAACAGCTTCTCAAAATGTCAGTTGTAAATAGTCAGCAAATCCCTCATTATCAATAAAATGGCACCAATATGCAGTTAGAAAGTAATTTGTAATACTTGAAATCCATATCCTCACAAGCTTTTTATCTTGTAGCAGTCCCACCAGCACCAAGCAAAACACAGTTTAATCCAAGAGGGATCTTTGGGGGGTTTGCATGCCTAATGAACTAGAGTAAAGGTTTTAGAAACTCCTGCTGGACAAAGGACTTTGATTTTAATAGTGTTTTAAATAAAACCACTTAAAGTTGTTTTTAAGTCATCATCTTTCATCACTGTAATAAATATAAAATCCTTTCGTATGTGTTCAGATACAATTCATTTCTGGATAAGAGTCATTATTGTTTATGAAACTGCATTGCTGGCAATACAGGCTTGGATGTTACTTAATTAATCTTTTTGAGGTTTTTGATCTCTGACTTGTGTCTAGTTACTTTATCCATTCACTCATATTCCTTAAAAGCTCTTTATCGTGTGAAGTGAAAAAACCACCTCTCTAGTGTTACTTGTGTGGAAATTGTAACTCAATAGCCCTAAAGCCAGTATTTCTTCAATGTAGGTCAACTGTAAAAATCCCATTGACTTAATTAGCAGAAGAGTTAGACCTGTATAAGAAGCAGAGAAAAAAAAGACAAGTCAGTGGAAAAATAGTATGAAAATTGTATACTGTCAGAGAAAATGTGGTGATGTTGAGGGCAAAAAGTGTGAGCACAGTGATACATTGGTGCTGGATTGCAGAGTGCAAGCTCATTTATCCACAGTGCTGGGCATTCAGCACCATGTTACTGCAAATTCGTCTTGTTTCTGTAGATTTGATGGCTGGAATTTTACTCTGTACTTTTGACTTACCCGCTGAGGTTTTCTGACTGCTAATTAGGTAGCTGTTTACCCGTTAATGGAACACAGCTCATCTTACATTAACATCTGTAAGTGAGCAGCCTCAACTGAGTTCTCCTTGAATAAATGACTCCCAAGGGCAAGTCCAGGTATCTGGTTGCAAGCTGCTGGCCAGTCAAACACGTGTGTAGTATTAGGAAGCTTCTAAAATATAACTCATTAAGAAAAAAATAACGTTTTCCAGGAGATAAATGGATCTCTCAAAATTTTGCTAAAAGAGTAACAAGGAAAATAATCTTGTAAAATGCATTTGTTACTTATGGTTGCTTACCAGCACACATGCTTTCAGTGACATGCAGTACAAGGTCTCCAAATACAGATGTTTTTGAAAGGAAAAAATTCTCAAGTGTTTGAATAAAAGTTGGCTAGATTGACTTTCAGAAATAATCCAGTCTGAGTGCCACAGATGTGTGTGAGAAAAAGTTTTTCTCAAAATACCAAAACAATTTAGAATGAAATTCATGAATGGTAGCTAAGTTTCGAACACATACATTGCTTTTTAAAACGAGTTACTCACATGCTCATTAGAAGAGTTTGTGGACCTCTGGTTGACTTCACTAAAGCCTAAACTGCCCGCACAGCTTTTCTTGTGGTTCCTGGAAGTATTTTATGGTTCTTTCCCCAGCTTCTTTTTTCTTCTCATCTTTCAATGATGGTTCATAATTGAGCAGGCAGCAATGCTGACAATGGATTGTGTACCTGAATCTCAAAATGCTTTCTGCCAGGAGTCCAGACTAGATTATTGCAGTGGTATCCCTCATCTAACATTTGAGCTGGAAACAACTAGGGCTGAACTTACTTGATTATCTCCATCCAAAAGGATGGAACATGTAAACACCAGAGGATAATCTAGACACACTTCAAGATGTAGATAGTAGAGCTTTTTGATGTAAAGATGGGACTCTAAGGTTTGGTGATCATCACAACAGGTCCTCTGAGGTAAAAGTGAATAAATGCAAGCCTTTTCCATAATCTAGTCTATACCTTGCGTGTTTTGATTCTAAAGAATATAATCCTCAGCTTCAATTCATTCCCCACATGAGGTTTTAGGTGAGTTTCTCCCCTTCACATTGCCTAGTCGTCTTGTCCTATCAGAGAGGAATCCAGCCCCATTCCGAACACCAGCACACAGCCAGTGCAAACCTTAAGTATTGTTTTGAAGCTTCCAATCTGCTATGTGGGGTGACCTGGTGTCCTGGGAAAACTGTAATGGTGCCTTGCCATGAACAGTGTTTCCACAATCTGTAGAACAAGGCAGTTGGGTGTGGGCTGGAGACAAAATTGGAAAGATTGTTTGCTACATGATGGGCTGAATTCCAGTGAAAGACCACCATAGCAATAAGGTAATGATGGAAGAACTTCAAGTCAAACACTAAATATTTTAATACAAAATGTTAGGTACCAAATGTTTGCTTGCTGGGAGGGTATATTTAATGCTACACAAACAGTTTGTGAAAAGGTATGTTCCTGCCTAAGGAAGAAAAGTGCAATTAAAACCTCATTAAAACTGTTCTGAAGGGAAGAGCTTTGAAAAACTGACTCTCTCAGAGGTTCAGAATAACTAATTTCTTTCCTTTTGAAACTAGAGTGCAGAATCTGAGAATGAGAATATAGTCTAAATACCGTTATTCACACAGATGGGAGTGAAATCTTTTGCTTTGCATATTCCTGCTGCAAGCAGACGTGGAAGTGTTCCTCTTGTGCTTGGAGATCTGAAGTCAGTGAGCACAGAGCTGAGGCAAGCTGCAAACCCCAAAGCAAGTGAGTGTGTATTAGCTCAGCTCTGACAGTTGTTAAGCCCAGGTCATAAGTTTGGGGTCTCCACTGGATGATCATCTGTAACTCACAGTGCTAGTCAGGAAAGTCCTGATGGGTCAAAGTTAAAGGAGGAAAGCCAGATCAATTTCTTTTCTGTTTGTTCTAGATTGTTTGTTCTAGCTATAATAAGAGATCTTTGAGTAACTGGTAGCATCCCTTTGTAGATGCTTAAAAAATATATGTTATATATATATATTTATACTAGTATAGAACCTTTCTTCATATAGGATAGGGAACCTCCTGCTGCAATATTCTGCCGGGATTTGACAAGGGTTTGTAACTCATCATATATGTATAATGAGGGTAGTTTTGACAGGCCTGGAGTCAAGCCGGTTGCATTCTGGTTTAGTCTGGACATTCACAATTAAACCTTTCTCAGGGTTTGGCAGACAGCCAATTTAAAATGTTTCAGATCACAGTAAAACAGGAACAGGCATAAAATCCTCCTTAACTAGTGTGTCCCTGTCACTGCAAAAGGCCTGAGTTCTGAAATGTCAGTGAATTTACTTTCTCATCACCCTTCTACTTACGAGACAAGCAGACAGCACCTTCCGTAAAAATAAATATTTCAATAGCAATTGGTTCTTTGGCTTGCATGTGGAGTTTTGCCTTTAAAATTAAAGCCAGAGAGCAAGACAAAAATTGACCTGTTTTGTAGAAACAGTAGCCATTTATGGACCAGGATGATTGTATGCTCTTTCAAGAAATATAGCAGACAGGGTTGATCATTTTGGCAGCACTCTGCTGTTCATATATTTGTATCTCAGTTTCAAGCACAATCTTGATTGGGAATATACTACAGCCCAACTTTTCAAACACGATGAATAATATTGCATTGTCTTGTTGTGTTAGAGACATTTTATAAGGTTTTATATTTGTTAGTGCTCTGCAGAACAATTCCTTCCAAATGAACTTGGGCAAAAAATTGAGGCATCCAAAATCAGTCATTTTTGAACAATCTTTTTTCAATGTTATGTGATAAAATCCTTCTCAACAGTTCTTGATTAGAGCTTCTAAGAAAATTAAGGCTCTGAAATACGGTTATCAACAAGAATGCTCAATTGCTGAATACTTTTTATGTGGGTTAAATATAGTGCACAGATGCAGTGCTGTAACCCAGCCTAGTTAAGAGAATGTTTAGGTCCTCTCTGTCCCACCACCATCTTTTTGAGAAGATATGGGGAAGATATATTGCCAAAACACAAGATGCTGCTCCTGATCCAGTGATGTGTAGAGGAGTTTGTTTTGGCAGGAACAGAAATGTGTTTGCCTTCAAAGGACAGGAATACTAAGAAATACTTCAGCCCTTTTGGCTGACAGCCTCAGGTGGATGTGGAGCAGCTGGAGGACAGCAGCTGCCCCTGGCTCTCAGGTGACAGTGATGAGGAGTGAGTGCTCTTTTGCCCCACCAGTCCATTGGGATCTCCATTGGTTCATGTAAACTTAGGACATCTCTTCCTTCTCGTTTCACTTTGATGGGAATGCATGGGCAACTTCAGTGCAAGGTAAAAAT
The DNA here is from genome assembly GCA_013400495.1 of Nicator chloris. Classification (NCBI taxonomy): domain Eukaryota; kingdom Metazoa; phylum Chordata; class Aves; order Passeriformes; family Pycnonotidae; genus Nicator; species Nicator chloris. The sequence goes on along the minus strand of WAAE01036596.1, from coordinate 4,427 downwards.
GCCTCACAGACTGAAATGAAGTGAAAAGACAATCAATCCCTGCTAGCAAGTGCCTAGACAGTAGTTCATCTAGGAGTCAGCCTGTCCCTTCCTCATGATTTGTTGCTGGTGCTTCTTTTCTTCTGCATTATCACTGCAAAGAGTTGTCCTTCTGACTGTGTGAGCTCTCAAGGTCTCCAGGTAAGTGCTATTAGGAAACTTGTTTTTTTTCCTGAATAACCTGATGGACTAAAACTGTGATTTTTCTTTAGATAGCTCAAATTAAATTTGGTATTTTAAAATTTTACTAAAAGTGTGAAAGAAATTTACCCAGAGTTTCACAGCTGTGATGACTATTAAAAATATTTAATCCATGGACACCACTGAGAGCCAGGTTAAAACAAGAACTTGAATGTCAGTGTCTTACATCAGGTTGCTGCTCAAATAATTTGCAGGCTTTTGACTGTCTTGTCTGTGTTCCTCCTTCTTTTTCTTTACATCTGTGTTCAGAGAAACAGAATTTGTGTAACCAACTTATCTTCTTACTGTACCTTGCAGCCTTCTGGCTGTGCCACCAACACTGGATGAAGACACCAGGAATAGATCTGTTGTTTGAGGGGGAGGATTGTGTGTGGGGACAGTTTCTCAGGTTTTGGTGTGTTCTGGGTTTTTTTCTCCCACAACTTGAGCAAGAGGCTCCTAACTGAGAAAAACTTAGGTCATGAAGCTGATCATGGTAGTAAGTGGAGGATGATGGGTGATGGAGGGTGATGGAAGTGACGCAGCAAGCAGTCAGGAGAAGACAAGTATGTATGTCTGCCCGCTTCTTTGCACAGCTTAAGCAAATACCTGTAGAGACAGTAAGATTGTTAAGGAGTTGTAAATTTTGGGATTATGCTTGTAGTACACCACAGCACTGCTAAGGCTAAATTACAGCCATAATGGCTTGAGGAACACAGCATTATTAGTCACATTTACTAATTAAAAAAATTGCCCTGTTCCCCCCAAATATCATTAGAGAGAAATTATACAGTATTGACATTTCCCTGAGAAATCAGCATTAAAACCAGCGTTGTTGTCCTCATAATGCAAGTGATTAAATAAGGGAAAAAACAGCACCAGCACATATTCCATGGGCTGCAGACATGATAGCAATGGACGTTGTGAGCTGGGATTTAAAAAAAAGAACGTGTCTGCTGTGGATACTTCATACCTCTTTTACACAATTTGTCTACAAAACACTAGGCAGATTTTAAATATTTGTTTTGAATAGCAGAAAATAACTTAGCTGTTACTCGAACTCTTTTAATGACGTAAAAACAAGCTTAAAAAACCAATAGGCTACTAATGGTAAAATATTCTATTCAGGGGTGGCATACACATTAGCCTGGAAAAGTTACTATTACCTATCATTCTTGCTGTAAAGCTGCATGAATGTGTACCGTGCTCACAGCTTGAATGTGCAATAGAATGTGCTATGCAGAAGACGTGATGATCAATGCAATTTAAGCACTTCAGGGACCATCTGGGCTTTCAGTTATTTTAAGATGGAGAAAAACCAGCTTGACATGTTGACTGTGAAACTGCAAATACCAGCACTGTACAGTATTTTTCAGTATTTTGTGTCTTTTAGCAAAAGAATGCTTACAAATCTTAAAAGTGTAGCACTAGAAAGGGATCTTGTTATCCAGCTTGTCTCCTTTCAGTGAGATAGCATTAATGACAGATGTTTTGTCCCTTACTGTCTCAGCAGTGACACAACTTCCCTGGACAGTAATGATAGACACATAAACACTGTGAATTAGCAATTTCTTTTCCAGATTCCATCTGAAATCTCTTCAGCAGCCAAAGTTTGTTTCTCTTTTTCCTCCTCCCCGTGAGACTGGAAAACAATTGTTTGCTATAGCACTTTTACCAGCTTTCATATTGGAGAACTTGTTATGTTACCTGTAAGATCCCTCTTCCCTAGACTAACCCTGCTGAATTCAAGCAGCCTTTCCTTTTAGTTCACATTTGTAAACCTTTGGCTCTTAATGTTCTCTTCAGGATGTGGCTATTTGCTTTTGTCTGCCTTAAGCAGACAGGCCGAACTAGAGTCAGGATTCTAGCTGGGCTCTCACCAGGATGTGAAAAGCAGAGCAGTTTTCTCCGTTTCAGATTGACAGTATTCCTGTTCATACAGTTCAGAATAAGCTGACTCTTATTCAGGTCTTACTTAACCAGAATTTTCCCTGGTATAACCTGATGGTTTGTTTCCCTTCTTTGTATTTACACTCTTTATTTCTCTTTACTATGGGCAGTGCTTTGCTCTGGTCCTAATTGAATTTATCTTGCGGTCTTTAAACCATTTTTCTGACTTTATAGGGTTATTCTAATTAGTATTTTCCTTCAATACACTTTTAAATTATCCCAGTACAATGTGACTTGTGAATTTTCTGTGTTATTTAATTACTCAAAAATTTTATGGGTATTATGGCTTGAATAGTTAAAAAAAAAGAAAGTAATGTAAAAAGTCACAGGGCAGACTTCTGAAAGATCTCAAAATCTCCTAGTCTAGTAAATCATAAACTGCTAATTTTTGAGATTATTTCACTGGCCACCCCCAAATGTTTCCAATTTGTAATGTCAGTGTCAAATGCCTCACTAAATCTGGGGGGTGGCCCATCTATTGCTTAACCTTCTTCAGTAAGCCAGCTAGAGGGAAATTCACTTCCTCTAGTGAGATGTTTTGTTTACATCATGGAGGAGATTATTTTATTTACTTATCACTATTCTCAGAATGCTACAAGTCTTCCAGGATCTTCCCAAATACCTCATTCAGCTGGGTGATCTGTAATTCTCAGGTGCTTCTTACACTTTTAAAAATAGGTTTACTTTTCTCCCTCTGCTTTTGCAATCTCAGTCATACTTTTCCCTCCATATCAGGATCAGTTTCTGATCTCAAAACACAAGTGTAGGTGCTGTGTTTCTGGGGGAGCTCCTTCCAGCTGTGATTGTATTCATCTTGCAGGCTCACTGCATTTCATTGCTGTCACTCTCTGCATGCATGCATGTATTCAGGCATTCCCAGAAGTCTTTGTATGAAAGAACTGACTTCAGAAAAAGCAGGCTAGAGCCCACAGAATAATAGAGTTTTTTTCAAAACCTATCTCAACAATATCACTATTAGGATTAAAATATACATAAAGGAATGTTTTCAAAGATGGAAGTTAACAGGTACACTGTAAAATGGGTGTGGTACTTGCCAAGGTTCCACATTATACATAGATGTATGTGAAAAGTTCTGAACGTTGGGTAATTATTTTCTTTATTTCCACATCCTAAACTTTGGAAGGAAATTACCAGAAGTGTCTCAGAAAAATGTGAATTTTGGCTGTGACTACCAGCCAAACAGTAGACAGTGATCCTTCGCTGAATTAGGGCATGGAGACAATATTGAAAGCTGTTAGTACAAGAAAACCATAGTCCCAGCCTGAATTATGGAAGTTTTTTTTACTATTAAGCAAAACTAAGCTGGTTTGTATAAATGAATTTGGAATGGCAAACGTACCCCACAGTCCCCACAACAATCAAAAAAATTGCCTGTTCCATCATGGAGGGGTAGGGAGAGGGCAAGGGCACAGGTGTGCCTGTATTTTTATTTGTTATCACACATTGTGTATGCATGTACTTTGATTGTAAATTACAAGGCAGTGGGTAAATTAAGATGTTTTTAGTGAAATATATATTACAGGAAATACCCAGTTGAATGAGATTGTGGGAAATGGTAGAAAAATAATAAAAGTATGAATTATGCAAGTTGAAAAAGCTATCTTTGCTCCATAATTTTCAGTTTAACAATGGATCAACACTGTTGCATGGGTGGTTATTTGCTAGTATTTATTTAAGAATTGAAACAATAGTGCCTGCACTATTAGAGCCTGGATACTGTCACTGGACATGTGCAAGCAAATAAAGTGAGAGCAAAGGCACAAAGAAACCAATCAGTATATTTTAGCCTGCTGCAATTGTTTGGAGAAATTGATTAGAGCATATGTGAGTGCTGAGGGTTTGTCAGGGCAAAGGTGTTAAGTGTATGGCACTGGTACATAAAGCACATCTCTGAATTCCATGCAAGGATACTTCAAATTAGAGGTCCTGCATAGGAACTCAGGGAAGCACTACACTGGATGCAGATGGCAACCCTGGTTGAATGGTGTCAAAATGCTGTTCCTGAGGGTTTTCTGTGTGCTGATAAAGTTCAACTTAGTAACCAGTTGAATTTAGGAACTTTTTTTTTTTAAAGTCCTCAAATTACAAAGAGTACTATTAGGTTAGAATGGTGAGAATTTATGCCCTTGATGAGCCCTGGTGATAACCCTGTGGCTTGAATTTTGCAGGTGAAACATGTTGATTCATAAGGGAATGAAGGAGACCTTTGTCCATGTGGGATTTTTTCTGAGATATTT